>MCJB01022140.1:180124-199940 GCA_002018475.1 Nicotiana obtusifolia | reverse complement strand
AAGCTTGCCCGTAGTGTAGACTTCCACTAATTGAGTTAGTCAAATCTAAGATCAAGTAGGACTTTATTGGGTTGTAATGTAAGCTAGGGGACGGGTAGGATATATTTGGTAGTAGTGACTAGTCCTCCTAAGCACTTAATACACTACACTCAATATTCAAACACTTCTTTTTCTTCCAATCACTAAACTTGCCTCACACACATAACCCTTTTCTTTTTAATCACTTAGCATACTACAATAGGAGGTGAATATTTTCATATCTTTTCTAATATCAATTTTTTTTCTCTTTTTCATCATCAAATTTTTTCTTTCTTATTTTTCATCCTCCATACACATTTTTCATCCGCTAGTGATTTTTTCAATTTAACTTCACATAGCCAACAAGTCCTTTCATTGTTCCATTCATCAACAAGGAAACCCTTCTAATACTACCTTTCCTTCTTCTAGCGACTAAGTGCTTTCAGAGGTAAAGGTTCAATTAAGGCTCAATTCAAGAACAAAATAAAGGGAATGACTTGTAATGTAGGTACAAAAAGAAAGAGGCTCATAGGCTCAAAAGGGCTAACAATGGCCAAATTTATATTCGATGTGACAAGAACATCCAAAATCAAACAAAGAAGTGCCTATATCATTTCTTAGATTATTCCAACTTACAATTTCGCTTTAATTAACACACGGGGCAAGTTCTAGACTATACGAGATAACATAGAGGATCAAAATCTCACTCGCACAATGCACATGATTAACTTACAACGGTTTTGTTCACATGTCGAGTTGAGCAAGCATATACAATTGAAGCAATTAATCAATAACGCACTAGATGTTTAAGCAAGTCAACTATTGAGAAGGGGTGTCACAAATTGGGTTGTTTTCTTTTCACTTATTTCAACACTTAACTTATGGGAATTTAGATCATGTGTCATAACTTATTGCACTAGCATCAATGGTGTCAAGAAGTATTGCATTCTTACTTAGTTCTTCCTAAGACTAATCCTAAAAGAAAAATTAAAGTTGCCCGGTTCGGATTACATCCTTGGAAAAGAACCGGAGCCCTAAGAAAAACCAAGGAAAATTACCTACTATCTAACAAATAGAAGAAAATCTTTTTGTTATTTTCAATCCAATTTTTATCCCTCAAGAAAAACCATCCGTCGTCGGGAAAAAACTGGTTACATATTTTTTCGGTTTTTCTATATATATTTTCTTTTTTTTTCTTTTTCGAAGTTTATAATACTACTAAATACGAACAAAAATAACTACTACGAATCACAAAAGCTATTAATCATTCTAATCTTAACAACAATCCAATTAACAACAATTATACTAAGAACACAGTCAAAACTAAAGAAAAGAAAAATCATAACATCACCTCAAAAGTCACTGAACAGACACTTTCATTAAGAATTCACGGCACGAGACGACAATTCTTTTTCCCCCACCCCACACTTATAACATGCATAGTCCCCGATGCATAATAAAATGCAGAGTAAAGTAGGGTGAAAAGGAAAACTCCCCTCAATCTGTGCCGGTCTCGTCGAAATCCATGCCAAAGGGTACCAATGCCATCGGTCTGGTGGCGTCATCCTCGTCATCTCCCTCATGATCTGAGCCCTGTATGGTGTTGGCATCTTCCTCGGAATGAACTGGGCTGCCAGGAGCAATGCCCAGCAGTTCTTTTGTTGTGCCAGAAAGATTATCACGCATACGGAGGCGCTCGTCATCAGAAATGCCTACTCGGGTCATGACCAGATTCATAGCATTAAACATGAATCTGGTAATACTCTCGTCTCGCTCAAACCGAGCCGCCGGGGTGAGCTTGGATGCAGGCTCCATAACGGACGTAATATCCATAAGCCCTGGTGGAGCCTCCACGACCTCATCATGTCCCAGATACTCGGGGACTCCTAGAAACCTCATGTATTGGGTTAAGAGATTGCCGAAGTAGAGCCTCCGTATCTGGCGCCCAAATCGTGTATGAACCATCTCCATGAGCATAATGTCAGCGACATTGATTAGTCGGCCCATCATGAGGGAGAAGATTAAGCAAACTCTGGCCCTTGTACAGTCACTGCTGTGGTCGGCAGGCATCAACCTAGCCTGCATGAAGTTCTGCCAAACCTTGGCAGCTTTGTTAAAGTCAGCACGGACCATGGAGAGTTGAATGTTGCCTTGCTTCCTGTTCCATTTGGCGTTGGAATCAACGCCACATAGCATATGCCGGATGAGCTGATAGGGAGGGCTGCGGATCAATTATTGCAATCGCTGAGGGTCAGCATTAGCAACTCCCAAGTACCGGCATAAATCTTCCCTTGCTAATGACACCTTCGTACCTCGGACATAAGATCTGGATCGATGGATGTCCCAGTTAGCATATAATTCTTGAACTGCACTTAGGTTCGCCGGTCCTGGGCATTCAAGAAACCTCTCCATTCTCGATAGGCGGAGTCGAGCAAGGATATCTGGAAATCGCCTTTCCAATAGAGTAGTGTTTATGCCCATCTCCGAGACATAGCGTCCCGTTGGCACAAAATTCCGGTACCAGGTAGCTGCATTATCATCAACCAAGTCAAGTCGGGGTCGGGGCCTGGTAGGGATGTGCTGTGAACCTTCATCAACTTGTTTTCCCTTTGCTTGGCGAGAAGATCCTTCGCCCTGTTTTCTTTTCTTCGGAGCTTGGTCAGTAGTTGATGCCTTGCCAAGTGCCTTTCGTTTATTTCCGTCACGTGCCATAGCTACCTGCAATATGACAAGTAGAAAAATGAGACAAAGAATTACAATGTCATGAAAGGACCCCACACTTAAATTTTTACGTATAAAACAAGTGGGTGCAGGATAAGCAACGGGTACTCAAGACTTCCCCGTGTTTGAATTTTAATGAACATGGTAATGTAAGTGAGTGTCAAGGATGAAAAACGAATAAAGTTCTAAACTTTAGAGGTGAAAGCGACTAAGCGACATACAAAGGCTAAGGAATACTAATTAGACAACATACATTATGAATACATAGGATGTATAATACATTTTAATCAACCACCCGACCCTGCAGTACGGATACATCACCCCCAAACGACCCCACACTTACTTTGAAATGCATATACAAGTAAGTCCGAATACTCAGACTTCATCGGACTTAAGAAAATGCCATTCAAGCATTTAAGCAAACACGTGATGTGCACAAAAATTGTTCTTCATCCTCAACAATGGTGAAGTGTAGTCACCTTCCCGAATTTTGACGAAGTAGAGGGATTATTGGTTTACTACTCCGATACAGTAAATACCAACCACAAAATTCTGCTTAAACATAACTACACATGAATTTGTAAAGAAGACATGAAGAAGAAGAAGAAGAATCGAAGGGGCTGTGGGAAAAGGGCACATGTAATTCTCATTCAATAAAAATAACAAATAACATGTAAGAGATAAGAAGAAAGGGAAAGGAAGCATACCTGGTTGTGGGAGATGAGACAAAAGAATGAAAGTTGAAAATTTTTGATGTAGAAGAAGAAGAAGAACGCTGAAGAAGCAGAGAGATTGTTGTTTTGTTTTTCTGTTAAGCGTGTGTGTGTGGAGTGAGAAGTGAGAAAACGGGTAGGTTTGGGATTATAAAAGGGTTATTTAGTTAGGGGGAATGGGTAGTGGGTCGGGTTAATGGGTTTGGGTCAAAATTTAAAAGAAAAGAAATAACATACCTGGACACCCCCCAGCCTGGCGCTAGGCGCCCACCCCGGCGCTGGGTCTTGAACGTTACTGCCTGGGGCGCCGCAGGCAGCGGTGGGCGCTGGCCTGGGCGCCGAAGGCAGTGTGTTTCCGCCATTTTTTTTTATTTTTTATTTTTTATTTTTTATTTTCACTTAGTACAATATGACCTATACTATTTTTATACATCAATTACATTCTTCTAGCTAATCTAAAAAAATTAAAAACAAGAAGTTAACTAAAATAAAATTTAACATTGGGTTGCCTCCCAACAAGCGCCTAATTTAACGTCGCGACACGACTCAGATTCGTGCTCTCAATCTGGCTTGATTTCTAGCCTCCGAGCTTCTTCAACAAATGGCTTGAGACAGGTCAGAGTGACAGGGCGTTCCCATTCTTCTGCTTTTCTGCGCCCCGGGACATAATTGCCGGAAATATCCGGTACTTTCTTAATTTCCTTCGTCATACTCTTTTCCACCTCCCCTAACAATCCTCTTTTAATGGGATCAACCGGCATCATGTGAAGCCCTAGTGATGTGGAAGCATTCTCCACCACCGAGATCATTGCTAATTCCTCATAGTGGGTTGGCAACCGAAGTGGTTTATAAACCTTGAATACTTCTTCTTGATTACCCACTCTCATCGTCATTTTCCCCTCGCAGACATCGATAATGGCGCGGCCTGTGGCTAAGAATGGACGCCCCAAAATAAATGGGACGTCCTGATCTGGCTCGTAGTCTAAAATGATGAAATCCGCCGGAAATATAAATGAACCCACTTGGACTAGAACATCCTCAATCACACCCTCCGGGTGAGCCAAACAGCGATTTGCCAGCTGTAATATGACTGTGGTCGGGCATGGGTCACCTAATCCCAACTGTCAGAATACTGAAAGTGGCATCAAATTTATGCTTGCTCCAAGGTCGCATAGTGCCCTCCCCATAGCATGTTTTCCAATAGATATCTGGATGGTGAAGCTACCCGGATCCTTCAACTTTTGTTGTAATTTTCCTTGAATTCTTGAACTGCACTCTTCAGTAAGTGCCACTGTCTCGAACTCAGTCAATCTTATTTTGTTGGCCACAATATCCTTGATGTACTTTGCATATTTCGGCACCTCTTGAAGAATATCCACTAATGGAATGTTTATTTGCACCTGTTTTAAGATCTCAAGGAATTTCTTATAAGCCTCATTGTCTCTCAACTTTTGCAATCTCTGGGGAAACGGAGGTGGTGGCCTTGCAACCAATTGTGGGGGTTGCTTAGCCACTACCTCGTCGACTGAATTTTCATCTCCCTTGGCTGCTTCTGAAGTTATCTCCATGGTAGTTGTTTTTTCATTGAAAGTTACTTGCTTTTTGTTTTTCTTTTCGACCTCTTCTAACTGCCTCCCATTCCTTAACGAAATTGCATTTAGTGCTGCCCGTGGGTTAGCTTCAGTGTCGCTGGGTAGTGCCCCAGCAGGTCGAGTATTCTGTGCTCGGGCTAATTGCCCCAACTGGCGTTCCAAATTTCTCACTGTAGTAGTGAGGGTTTGATATTCCGTTCTGAACTGCTTGTTATCCTGCACCAGCTGCTTCAGTAACTCATTTGTGTTATCCTCAGATTGAGGAGGTTGCCTCTGTGATTGGTTATAATTTCCCTGTGGTCTGCTCATATTCTGCTGTGGCTGATTACCTCCCCATGAAAAATTAGGATGATTCCTCCAATTTGGATTGTAGGAATTTTCATACTGTGCATGTTGATTCCCGGGACCCCAGCTTTGTTGTCCCACATAATAGATAGACTCTGGATTGGTGGGACACATATCAATTGTGTGGTTATCACCACACATCTCGCAGCATATTGACATTTGCTGAACCTGCTGCCTGGGTTGAACCTGCTGCATATTCATTCGGTTCATCTGATTTGCTAATTTGGCCATTTCTGCTCTCATGGCTGCTAAGTCATCCAATTCTATCAAACCTGCTCCTTTCTGCTTTATGGCTCTGCGTGAGTCACCATCACCTTGCCAATTATGGTCATTGGCTGTAAAGTTGTTCAATTAAAGTTGGATTTCGCTGTAAGGTTTAGCCATGCAACTTCCACCGCATGCTGAATCAAGGTTCATCTTGGAGGCTTCATGTAAACCGTCAACAAATGTATGCCCGAGTACCTCATCTGTTTGGCAATGGTGTGGACAGTCTCTAAGTAGCTTTTTGTACCTCTCCCATGCCTGTTGAAGGGTTTCCCCCTCTGTCTGTTCAAAGCCCAAAATTTGACTTCTCAGTGATTTGGTTTTCTTGGTAGGAAAGAATTTTATCAGAAACATTCTTGCCAAGTCATCCCATGTGTATATACTGTTTGCCGGCTCCTTTTGTAGCCACTCTTTTGCTTCCCCCAACAGAGAAAAGGGAAACAACGTCAATATCACATAATCCTTTGACACATTCGGGTAGTTGTACGTGTCTGTTATCTCTAAGAAATTCTGAATGTGTCTCTGTGGGTCTTCGTGAGACAGCCCCACATATTGTCCCGTAGACTGGATGAGTTGCACCATATACTGCTTCAGCTCAAAATGTCCGGTGATTTCAGGCTTGACAATTGCCTGAGTCATATTGGCCAGATTAGGCCTTGCAGCTTCTATCACCGCCCTTTCTGCGTTTCCTGCCATCTCGATAGGCTGCGGTTGCACAACTATGTCCAGCTCTGGGTTAGTTCTGGTCCTGGCGTCTACTTCCCTCCTTAATCTGTGTAAGGTACGTTCAATCTCTGGNAACTTGAATGAATAACAAATAAAAGCTGTAATTGGTAAAGTAGTAGAATTTTTAAGTCCCCGGCAACGGCGCCAAAAAGTTGTTGCTCCCTTACACACACGCAAGTATACGTGATCGACAAGTAATATAGGACAATGAGTCCGGATTATCGTACCCAAGGGACTTAAGTTAACTACTTTATAACAACTAATATCGTTATTTAATCAAGAAAAGATCAAGTTTAGTATATAGTTTATTCTAAATTGTAATTCTAATTTAAATCTAGGAATTGCAAAGAACAATTATGTATTTTGTAATCAATAAAACAAAGATTCCAGGGTTGTGATTTACTTCCAATCCTATTGCGTTCTAATTGACTTATCGTTCATATAGTTAATGTAAGATTGCTAATTAATCGATAATGATACTCATAGCCTTCTTCCGAAGTACTATTCGCCTATTCCTAACAAGATTAACGCCTATATTCCTATGGAATTAATCTAGCAAGAATGCATGAAGATCACGATTATCCAATTAAGCATGGTGATTAAGTATATTCCTATCCTAACCACGAATCCGCTCTTTTTTAACAAAGTTAAGAACATGCTTTCTTCAATCCTTATTCTAATCTAAAATTAGTTTTCTCAAACATCGCATAGATAATTAATAGAACTTAATTGGTGGCCAAAACAATTAAGCAATTTAGCGTAGAATTGAAGAAACAATCTTATCCACATTAACTATTGAAACGAAATCATCAAGTTAGAAACACAATATTCATGGCTAATCACAACCCCAGAACAAGGGGCGATTAGCCACTCATGTTCAACAAAACCAAATAACTAAGTATGAAAAACTAAAATAAAGATACTAGATTGAATTGATGAACTGAGAATTTGTTGATGTTGTTGATGTTCCTAGGCCTCCTTTTGCTCCAAAATCACGTTCTTCCCCTCTTAGATAGGTTTAGGGGTGTTTATATAGGAGTTAGGAAGGGTTGGGGTCGACTTGGGGGTCTTCTCGGCGAAGTAGGAAACAAATCCGGAAATCAGTCCCCTGGCCAGCGTCCCCCAGGGGACTGAAGGCAGTAACATTTTGCAGCTCTCTGTTTCCAGCGCCACAGGCAGCACTGGGCACTGGCCTGTGGCTGCCTTCCTCCTTTGACTGTTTCTTCTTGCTTTTAGCTCGTTTCTTCCCCGGTTTCATCCCCGATTGCTTTTAACTCATTCCTACACATAAAAACATATTCTATTAACATAAATCAATGTGATTAACATCCAAATCCACACAAACAAGAGCTAAATATGGGATAATTTACACATTATTTAATACCTTTTCGACCAATTATCACTTAGTCAAGATTTGTTTCAAAATTTTATCATCTTATGACCTCAAATTTTACCTATTGAATAAAGAATTAAAAATATTTTTGTACGCTTTATATTACTCAAATGTCAAATCTTAACATCACTAACAATTAAATTTTGTTTTCCTTTTCTGTATTTAAAATTGTACTTTCTAACCTTAAGATAATCAATTTTTTATATCAAATATTACTTTCTACGAAGCGACAGTTTTGGTTGCCTTACCCTTCAGCCAGTGTTGTTTCCTACATTCTTAGATTGTAAATTTTGACAATAGGACGTCAATCGTGAAACTTCATTATTTTCACAATATGCATAACAAACTACCAAATAAAGTGTTGGGATAGATGGGATCCTTCTGCTCCTGATTAGAGCTCTCAGGCTAAATAATTAAAAGCAGTTGAGTTCAAGTCCTAAATATTAGAAAAAAAATGTCTATTCCTAAATATTATAAAAATAATTAAATAATTTGTCACGATCCAATTTTCACTAGCCGTGATGGTGCCTAACGTCATCGATAGGCAAGCCAAGGGTGAACTATCCATTTAATTGTTCATTTTAGTATTTTTAAATATAGTAGTAACATAAAGCATAAACTAAACATAAGGGTGAAGTAGTGAAATTAATAGACAAAAATCATGAAAATCTTCTAGAAATTTCCAAAACCCAGTGTCACAAGTGCACGAGCATCTGGTAGAATATACAGAACTCCCTACAACTACTACCTGAAGCAGAATAGATAGAAATAATAAATACAACAAGAGGAGGATCTGTTTCACGACCCAAAACCTGTAATAAGTTGCGATGGCACCTAACGCTGCTGCTAGTCAAGCCCACAAGTTAACCTCCAATTTAATTATCCCTTTTTAACTTTTAAAAACAGAAGCTTTCTTTTAAAACATCAAAATAAATAAGATCTCATGCAACCGTACATACTCCTTTCTCAAAAAATATCGAGCGTGAGAAATACATAAACCATAGTGATAGTAATAATAAGTACAACAGTACATAAATGTTAAAAGCCCCCAAAATCGGATGCCACAAGTGCATGAGAAATCTAGAGAATATAATAAAATAATACAACTACTGTCTTAGACAGAAATACTAAACAAGGTAAAGAGAGACCTCTCTCCGGTGCTGCAGATCGAAGCAAGGCAAGAGGCTCACCACTAAGCCTCCGTGGAAGTGCGGCTACGTGCCCGTTTGACCACTAGTAGTACCTGTCTCAATTCCTGCACATTCAATGCAGAAGTGTAGCGTGAGTATGTATAACAACGCATACTGAGTAAGTATCTAGTCTAATCTCGAAGAAATAGTGTTGAAGAGTCGACTTGACACTTACTAGTGGTCAAACAGTAATAGAAATACATAAAGTATACATGGAAGATGTACAACAAGTAGCAACAAAACAAAGAAAAATATTTATAGCAATTCCAAACATGAATCTATATCAAATCACTAAACATGTCATAACCCTCCTTTAAGGCACTAACTCGACTATTACCAAACAAAATCCAGTCTCGAGTATTGAGCATGAATCTGCCGAGGCGAACGGCTAGATCTCATAAGAATAGTGATACTCAGTACTATCGAGGCGAACGGCCCGATTCCATAAGAATAGTATTACCATACTGCCAAGGCGAACATCCCGATCCCATATGAGTAATTTAGAACACCGCCGAGGGAGATGGCCCGATCCCATAAAAGTAGAGAAATTTACCTCTCGCTCGTGGAAGTACAAGCGAGTGAGAAGACACAAATCTATAGTTCATCAAACATTTCCCAATTTTTCCAAAGTAAGAGGCTAAAGAAGTATCTTTATTCTAATCCTCAATCTCAGTCAAAATCAACGAAATCAATACACATGATAAATAAAAATAGCACAACTAAGGCATGATGTGAATCTAAGTCTACTGGGACATAACATGAATATAGCTACGTACAGATACTCATCACCTCGGGCATACATAGCTCCCCTCAACAAGTAGAACATCACAATTAATACACCCAAGGTAATAAATTCCCTCTTACAAGTTAGACAAGAGACGTACCTCGTTTTCAAGTCCACTATTTGACAATTTAACCTCACTAGAACTCCTCAAACGAAGTCGAGCAATCCGAAACTAATCAAAAGTGGTATAAAAGAATCAATACGTGCTCAAAAGTTTATAATTTAACTAGTAGAGTAATTACCCAACCCAATTTGGAAGGTTCCTAAAATTCACCCCTAGGCCTACGTGCCAGGATTACCCATAACCTCACGAATACAAAAATATTATTGCTACTCAATTACAGATATGAGTTATTAATTACGTGTATGCTTGTGTAAGTGTTCTATCCCAACTTGAGCTAATAAGTAAGAGCAGAGACAATGAATGGCACATAGGAAACAACACAACAAAACGTAAAATGCATGACTCACACAAGGTGGGAACCCCACTACAAAATATCATCAATAACAATGCCCCATGGCCATCAGAAGTCATCACAAATCATCCCAAACATAGCCCCTCTTGTCTCGCCACGTGTGCAACAATAAAGTAAATGCCTCCTTGTCTCGCCGCACGTTCATAATAATATTCCTCCTTGTCTCGCCACATGCGCAAACCAACACATATACATAGACCACCATTTCATGCTGCATGTGTAAATATCAATAGTAACAATAGCACGGACAACTCGGGTGCGAACACTCCGACAATCCTCTCAACAATATCATGCGTGCCAAAAAATATAACAACTCATACCACATAGGCCCATATGCCACAACATTTCCTCAAAACATTTCCAATACCACAACCACGCATAGCCCTCAGCTCAACGACACTAAGTACAACAACAACAATAACACGCGAGGACGGCAAGTAAATCAACACAAGAATCTCTAAACACAAAGAATGGAAGAATGAGCTCACAATGAAAGATATAACAAGTAATAATGGTTTCAAAAAAGAATAACTCAACAATGGCAGAGATAATGTTAGTAACGTAACAATGTAAGGGATACTGTGTAACAATGATTACAAATACGTATAACTCGATGATAAGAGAAATAACGTGTAACAATGATTCCAAATAGGTACAACTCAACGATAACAGAGATAATATGTAACAATGATTTCCAATTAGGTACAACTCAACGATAAGAGAGATAATATGTAACAATGATTCCAATTAGGTACAACTCAACGGTAAGAGAGATAACATGTGATTCACATTAGGTAGAACTCAACGATAAGAGAGATAACATGTAATAATGATTCCAAATAAGGATAAGTCAACAATGGAAGGGATTACAATAAATTCAATTAAGGGTAAGCAATTACGAAAGAGATAACATGGCAAGAAAAGAGGTAACAACTTCAATTAAGGCATAAGTATATTTGGCAACAAGGGTAGAACATGAATCAGTCAACTTCAAATAAGACACATAAGGGTAAAATTAGCAATGAATGATTTAACTTGATACGACAACTTCACTTTAGCGTGTATAAGCACCTAAGAGTCTAAGCCGGTCAAATTTCCACATATAAGTCGTGTACACACTCGTCACCTCGTGTACATGCCTTTCATGTAGTTCAAATACTACAAACAAACCAATCCCTATGGCGTAGTTCCCTCACACAATATTAGGCAAGATACTTACTTCAAAAGCCATCAGTCAATTCTCAAAATAGCTTTTCCTTTCAAATTTACCCCCGTTCGACACAATCTAACCAATATCGACTTAATAACATCAAATAATGCAAGAAAAATTAATTCTAATGAATAAAGCTATGATGTTTTACATAATTCCTCAAAAATCAATAAAACTCAATCCGGGGGCTCGCCCGATCAAAAGCCAGGTCCAGTGGTAGATTTCAACTATTCATGACCCCACGAGTTCATATATGTGATTAGTTTCAAAATCCGAGTCCAAATTGACTCTCAAAACTCAAATTCTTATTTTTTAAAAACTTGACAAAGTTTCAAAAATTTTCACTTTTATTCACATGATTTTGATGTTAAAATCTAAGATATATCGATGGAATATGATTAGAAATTGATTAGAATCACATACTCAAAGTTTGTAGATGAAAATCCCTCTTCAAAATTTTCTCCTACCGAGTCTAGGATTCAAAATATGAAAATGAGACGAAAAATCCCGTTCCTCAGCCTTTTGTCCAGTCACAGGTGTCGCAAATGCGACTTGGGGTTCTTAAATATGAATCCCGCAAATGCGAGAAATCAATCGCAAAAGCGAAGAATCCATATCCCTACTACAGTCGCAAATGCGAACATTAGACACCTCGCAAATGCAACCTGACTGATCGCAATTGCGTCCACTTAATATCGCAATTGCGATCCTACTCTCGCAAGTGTGAGACCTGAGGCATCTGTCCAAAACCGGCAGAACTTAAACTCTATCCAACACTCCGCTACGCATCCGAAACTCACCCGAGACCTCGGCGCTCCAAACCACAAACATTGACACAAGTCTAAAAAACCTAACACAAACTTGCTCGCGCGATCAAATCATCAAATTAACATATGAAAATCATGAATCGGGCCTCTAAACACATGAATTCAACATGAAACTCAAGAACTTCTAAAAACACAATCGCGCATCCGATTCCTATCAAAATCAACTTAGAATGATGCAAAATTTTATGGACAAGTTTCAAATGACATAACGGGTTTATTCCATGTCCTGAAACAAAAATCCAAACACGATAGCTACGAAGTCAACCTACGGTCAAACTTTTAAAAATTCTAAGCTGTTAAATTGCCATCTTTTGGCAAAACAACACAAATCAACCTACGGACCTCCAAATTCGATTCCAAAGCATACACCCAAGTCTAAAATCTCGATGCAAAGCTATCGGATCCATCAAGACACCTCTACGAGGTCGTTTTCACAAAAGTCAAACCTCGATCAACATTTTGAACTTAAGCTTCTAAAGTTAGAATCACTCATTCAAATTCCTCCCGAAACATTCAAAAACCAAATTCAACCATGCACACAAGTCATAATACACAATATGATGCTACTCAAGACCTCAACTACTAAATGGAACCTTAAAGCTCAAAACGAACAGGTGGGTCGTTTCAAAAAATGATCTGTAGCCTATCTGAAACTCACCTGAGCCCCTTGGGCTTCAAATGAAACATGCATGCAAGTGTAATAACATCATACGAACTAGCTCGCATGATCAAAACACCAAAATAATACCTAGAACTACGAACCATGCATGAAATTTTCAAAGAAACTCAAGAACTTTCAAATTCATATTTTCTTCAGTTTTTCACATGAAATATTAACCGTAGTCAATTCAAATTATTTTTAAGGCTAAAATTCATATTTTCATCATTTTTTCACATTAAAATTTTTCTAAAAAGACACGGACTACGCACGCAAATCAAGAATCACTAAGCGGAGCTAGTCGAGGTCTCGGAACATGAAAATAAAGGCTAAAGCTAAAAATGAACTATCGGGTCATCAAACTATCACAACATTTGATTATTGAGTTCGAACTCCATTACTTATTTATACTTTTTAGGAGATTTTGAAAACACGTGCATTGTTCGAGCTAAAATTACGGATTCATCCGAACCCATAAGTAATGGGCTAGATCTACCCCTTTAGCCAATCACTATGAAATAACGTTAATCATAATCTACTGATGTGGATATAACTTATCAGACAATTAATTCTGTAGAAGCACAAGTAATTGAACACCATGAGATAACATTAAAGATCATTAATTTCTTGTGGATCTAACTGTTCGAAAAATTAATAATCACTATCAATATCATATATGAAAACAAGATACACTAGCTAATTCCGGTTCTAAATTCTTTCTCATAGCAATTTTTTAATTGGTTATTTCTTTTGTTGGCAAAATCTTGATATTTGCTTGCCAAACCAGCTGAATATCTTTGTCTTCAAGCTATTTAAAATTTATAGTACTGAATTAGTTAAAGATCATTTTTCCTTAACTAAGTTGTTTTTTTGCAGGCAAAAAGCCTTTAAACAAGGTTTTAAAATGGATCAGATACCTGATTCCTAATAAGAAGGATTTACTTTCTAGATTATGTGATGCCAATATATTTTCGAAATTTGATTTAAAGTCAGGTTATTGGCAAATTCAGTTATTTAAAGAACATACTTATAAAACTGCTTTTAATGTTCCCTTTGGGCAATATGAGTGGAATGTGATACCTTTTGGTTTGAAAAACGCCCCTTCAGAATTTCAGAAAATCATGAATGATATTTTTAATCCATATATGGATTTTATCATTGTTTATATAGACGATATTCTTATTTATTCAAAAACTCTTAATTGCACTATAAGCATTTAGACATTTTGTAAGAAAATTATCATTCAAAACGGTTTAGTTATATCGAAACCAAAAATGAGCTTATTTCAGACTAAAATCCATGTAGAGGGAAAATTATTTCATCCCAACTGATAGGTCTCCTAGTGGTGACCTTGGATTTAGCAAAATTAGTCTCAAATATTATACACTGATTAGACAAATCTGTCAGTTTGCAACGAGGATTTAAAGAAGACAAAAATTTATAATAAATCCTATATGACCAGCAGATAAGTTCAGATCCAGGTGCATAGTTATAACCATGCGTTTTAACATTTAGAGTTAAAACATCTAGAATATTAACATCTGAAAGAGATAATTATAAATTTGGTTGTGTATTGAAATATACGGGACCATAAGCCACCGTAGATTCAATTGAACCCATCAGAGACTGTCTGAAATTTAAATTTCTAGCATCTCTTAAAGCATTACTAGACCGATCTGGTCTCTAGACTTACCGTCTAGTTCTAATATTAAAGCTTTCAGCTTTTCCTTTTTGCAATTTGGAGCTATATGGCCAAATTTACCACATTTGTAGCACTTAATATCTTTTAAATCTCTCTTCGATCTATTCTTAACAAATCAATTTTCTTTGCAAAACTTCTTTCACATTTCTCGCTCATCTTTTCACCTATAACGATATTTCTTACCCTTGCTACGGTAAACTTTTTCTACAGTATCACGACATTTTTCCCTATGAGGAGAATACATTTCTCCCATGCCGAATTGTTGGTAAAAATCTCCTAACTGGATTCTCTCAGTTAGTCTCTGCTTCTTAATCTGTTGATTCAGTTTCAACTCGTTGAAAGGTTAAGACCTTCCTATGTAGAAACTCCTATCAGTTTGTCGTAAGTATAGGTATTATAGGTTATTTGCGCAGTATTACCTCTAAGACTATTTAGCATGGTACGAATATTTTCATACATATTGGTAAATCTACCACTAAAGTGTTCTATAATGGTTAAAACTGATGTATAAACAGCGTCTGACCTATTTGGTAATAGAGGTCGTCCTATATTATCAAATTAATTTCTCTAGGGCTAATCATCGCCACGTGATCATTAATGAATTTTTGAAAAGCAGTAAATGTTATGACCGTATTATTAGGCAACACAAAGGACGCTTGTGGTGGGTAAGTACCCTTTACTAGCTGTCTACTGTTTTCTTTGTAAGTTTTTTCAAGGACTTTAACATATAATGGCACATAAGTGGTTATAAACCAAGGAACAAAGTATATCACTTTGTCATGCAAAGAACAAATTTCATAAAATTATTGCGAAATATTCCTTTTATCATCAACACTACAAGTGTCGAAGAACCAAGTTCTAAAATGGTTCTAAAATAGGTCAAAAGATGAGCGAGAAACGCGAAAGAAGTTTCGCAAAGAAAATCGATTTGTTAAGAATATATCGAAGAGAGATTTAAAAGATATTAAGTGCTACAAATGTGGTAGATTTGGCCATATAGCTCCAAATTGCAAAAAGAAAAAGCTGAAAGCTTTAATATTAGAACTAGAGGTAAGTCTAGAGACCAGATTCTTAAGGTTATGGATGAAACCTCAGGAGAACAATATGACAGTAGTTCTTCTGATAACCAAGTCTCTGAGGATTCTTTAAATTGCTTGATAGTGATAATTCCGAAATTAATAACTGTGATAGTTGTGATCAGAATAATTGTTCTTGTGATACTATTAATTTTTAAAAACTGCAATCCCAATTTAAAGATTTTGATATTAAACCTATTACTTCTGATAACTCTTTGGAATTGTTAAAAGAAGTTACTGATAATAATATTTGAGAAAAGATTATTAACATTCTTCTACCTCTTCAAATTTGGCAGATAAGCCACTTCAAAGAAAGTGTGATATACTCGATGAAGCTCCTTATTCTAGACCGATCAAAATTGTATCCTTGCTTTGTTAACAAGAATCAAGATTAAGGGATTTTATGATACAAATCTTTAGCCTTATGATTATGTATATAATTAGCTGTATGGTAAACCTTTTACCCAAGCAAGGGGCCTGTCAGTAACTAAGTACTTCAGTGACTTTAGACCATGTGTCTAGGACATCCCAAAGATTCACTAGGATCTCAACGGCCTTAAACAACTCAAAATAAACGGCCTTATCTCCATACGCTAGACGTAGCCACTAAGGCAAATCTGAAGTCTGCAGTATATAGCACGACTGCACCACCATCTTGGAGCCAAGCTAAAGATTTACATAATATTAGTTAATTATTCATATGTAGAATCTCTTGATTTTAATTAAGTCTAGTGCATCGTTAATATGAAGCTAAGAAGTATCGTATTCAACATAGATATAGATTTAGCCGGCTATAAGCCTGGCCATCAGAGAAGAAACTATAATAGAAGGAGGTAGTACTTGAGAGTTGTGCCCAAAACTTTAGGCGATTTTTGATTTCTTCTTTACAAAATCTGAAAGATGATGAACTTTACAAAACTGTCTTCTTTTAGAGAGAAGGCAGAGCAAATCTAGAAAGAGAAAATAAAATTGAAAGTTTTTCGTATCTCTACATTTGAGGCAAAGGACTCTATTTAAAGAAGAGAAAAGAATCTTTCTACAGTAATGCACAGTATTTTACAGTGCAGCTATCAGTGCACAGTGACAGGTATCACTGTCTTGGGTCCCACGATTATGACTTGTGGGGTCCTTCATCTTGTTTTCTCTGTTGGTCCCACAATTATGACGTGTGAGGTCCCCTTTTCATCTTGTCTTGCTAATTAATTGCTCTTTTTTCTTGGGTTTTATCCAGCTTTTTTATTTTCTGGAGAAATTCTTTAACATCTTGAAAGTCAACTTCGTTTACCAATTCTACATTTTGTGCGTCGTTTAACATGCTACTATGATCTTCTTCATTAATAGAATGGCTAGTGTCACTTTTCATTGAAGTGTCTGATTTATCAGCAATTTGTTCGATCGATTGAAGTAAATTTCGTCGAACTCCTTCTAAGTAGCGAGCTATTATTTCTTCTTTGTTGCCTTCTTGGAAATTGATCTTCCTAGCAACGTACTTAATGGAAGCATTTTCTATTATTACTTCTTTGGTTTTAGACTTATAAGTCTTTATGGCACCTTTAATATTATCGATCAACTCTTGTCCATGTAACTTATCTGTCTTTGGGTCCCTTTTTATCAATTTGTCCCAAAAATTATTGAAGTACGTCCGATATAAACAGGGGATGTCTTCTTCGGTCTAACCAACTTCTGGTACCCATTTATGAATCCAAGGAATGGAAAATTCCAGAAAGAAGTAGATATGAACAGGCCAACATATATGATCTTGTTTGTATAGCGCATCCAGATCAGGAGATACCTGTATCCATTTGCTGTATAACTGTCTGAAGGTTGTTGGCAATATTTCTATTGTTGGACCGTGGTATGACCACCAGTTTAAAAATCAATTTGGTAGAGGTTTTGAGAATACTTTAGTACATACTTTTATAAACCAGTATGCTTATGTTTATCATTTTTATAAAATAAAATATCGTTAAAAGCCTGGGTATAATCCCAGTAAGTATAATTAAAACGTTTGTCGTCAAGTATCACTTGTCGTTCCTTCATGGTGGATGTTCCCCGCTCTTCAGCAGATATAATCTGTTTGATAATAATCTTGGAGAAGTTATAAATATTTTCTTCTAGGGTATAACCTTGAAAGTGCTGGAATTCTGCACTGTCTGAACTTATCAAAATATTCTCATAGTATGATCAGGTTTTGTATGACTTGCCTGGGAAATAAAATTTCTCAATCAAATACCTTTGGAGTATCTTCTAAGGTTCATCCTTCCACTGTAAATCGTGGTTTTCTAAAGGAAATATCATTTCCCTTTTTATCACTTTCTCGTAACTCTTGATATCATCAGAGTTTTCAACTGCCACATTTGCATAGGTATCACTATGCGTGGTTCTCTGTGAGGCTAGATAAGCCTGCATTTGCTCGTATAACGGGCTGTTTTTCGGAATATCTTCCAAATTAATGGTGCTTGAGGATGATTCTCCTCTTTCTTGAGAAATCTTCTCATTTATTAATATCTTTCCTCCTCTTTGTATTATAGGGGATAGTGGAGTGTAAGATCCTCGTCCACCTCGGCCTCTATAATGGCCGTAGTTTCTGCGTCCGTTCCTCTATCAGAGGAATTCTTGGACGGCCATTGATGGCTCATCCTGCACCTGAAAGAAGATATCTCATTATTCATTTTGTAAATATGCTCTAGATAAAAAATCAGGAAGGGAATTGTCAATCCCCTTTTTATAATCGATTTCAAAATCAAATGGAGCTAATTGTACTTGCCTTGCGAATATCATTTTTGATGCATCATGTTTAAAATCTTTATTAAACACAAATTTTACTCCCTGTGCATCTGTCCTTATTAAGAATTTTTTATTTTAGTTACTGACAAGCCCCTTGCTTGGGTAAAAGGTTTACCATACAGCTAATTATATACATAATCATAAGGCTAAAGATTTGTATCATAGAATCTCTTAATTTTGATTCTTGTTAACAAAGTAAGGATACAATTTTGATCGGTCTAGTGACGCCGTGCGAGATGCTAGAAATTTGAATTTCACAAACACACACACACATATATATATATATATATAATGAATCATAATTCAGAACGATAAAAAAGACTACCAAATTTCAGGACAAATTAAAACATTTCCATTCCTTTCAACCCACTATATAAATAATTACTTAAAAAAAAAAAAACTAATGTTCACCTTGTAAATTGGTGCTGATATGTCTGACTTGTTGCAAACGGTTAATATACAGGAACTCATGTTGGCAACAATTGATAATCACTCAAATGCAGTTGAATGGACACTTGCAGAAATGTTGAACCAACCACAATTGATGCAAAGAATCATAGAAGAACTCAACACTATCGTTGGGAGCAATAGATTGGTTCAAGAATCAGAGTTGGCACGACTAAATTATGTCAAAGCTTGCATAAAAGAGGCCTTTCCTCTCTACCCAATATCGCCTTTTAACGTTCCTCATGTCTCTGTTTCTGATATTATTATTAGTAAAAAATACTTCATCGCCAAAGGGAGTGTAGTGCTATTGAGTCGTCTTGGACTTGGTCGGAATCCTAGAGTTTGGGAGGAGCCGATGAAGTTTAAGCCTGAGCGCCATCTCAATTAGACAGAGTTATGCTTGTTATCATTTAGTACTGGACGACGAGGATACCCTGCTGTGAAACTTGGTTCTATCATTACTACCATGTTACTTGCTAGGCTTCTTCACGGATTTACTTGGAGTTTACCACCAAATTCACCACGCAATGACTTAATTGAGTCGCCGAAGAGTGATCTCTTTTGTACATTGCCACTTCTTGCTCAAGCAAAATCAAGAGTAGCTGAGACAACGTATCCTTAACACAAAAATTTTAAATCTTACCCGGTTGTTGTGTAGGGATAATCAAATTTGTTCAAACTAGTCTCTATTTCACATGCCTTGCACGTGGAGTCCTAACAATTATTGCAAAACGTAAATTTAAATATAATAAAATTTTAGTACAATAAATAATTTAACATATTTATCCTATATAATATACAAGCACTTGCAATTGTTTGGATGATATCTCTTTTTTGTTTCTTTTTTTTTTCCTCGTTTATGATTTAAGCAATATGATAGAGATAGA
>MCJB01022140.1:150690-180104 GCA_002018475.1 Nicotiana obtusifolia | reverse complement strand
ATATATATATATATATATATATATATATATATATATATATATATATATATATATATATATATATATATATGTGATAGATGGTATGTATGTGCACGCGCGCGCGCTCTTGTGTTTTTTCATAGTGGTCAAATATTTTTTTCATAGTGGTCAAATATGGCTTCCCTTTGGCTATTAAAAGTTTTAGATATTTGGTATCCAGAACTCATAATTTATGCTTCTAATTCGAATTTACCTCGCTTAGGCCCACCAAAGGAGTAAAGTATTCCCTAATGTTTTCAATTCTAAGAATTGAATTGAGACATGTAACCCCTGAGTAGGTTAATATTTTTATTTAGTCACCTAAAAAAATATAATCACATACCTAAATAACTCTGGCAAATCTGTACTTGAGAAAATATCTTGAGAGGAGTCCTAATTCTTATGGAGAAAAATAAAATCGAAATATCATGATTATAATATTAGTAATAAACTAATATTCAGGCAGTGAAATAGTCCTAAAAATTTACATCTCCCGGTGGGAATAAAGTACCAAGAAAACTGAATAAAGATAATACCCTGCTACTGGTACTGAACAAAGGAAGATTTAGAATTTAAATTCTATTTGTTCAATATTTAAGGTTGTTAGCATTGAACTCATTATATTTTTAAAACTATGAGTTCATACGAACTCTTTTTTACAATTTTAATAAATTTTAATACAAAATTTTTACTCCGCTTAAAAATCTATGGGATCAATTGAACATGTAGCTATAATGGTACATCCACGTATTGAATGAGCCACGAATACGAATACGAATATGAATACGAATACGAATACTATTATTCTTTTTGTTTGGTTTTTCATATATAAGAAAGATAAGGGAGAAAAATAGTAAGATACTGAAGATTTAAAACGTATACAGTCAAATATTTTTATAATAATATTATTTTTTTCGATACCAAGAAGGACTATTAAGGCCTTCCAAAAAATGAATATAATAGATTTACAAAGTGTAGAAGACCCAACAAACACATTGTTTAGGAAATTTTTTTTGTTATTAGATGTGGTACTTGATAACATATTCGTCATTGTTGTTAGAGCAGTTAAATAACATGAGTCAAACTTTTCTATTTGTGTATTTCAGATTTGGCAAAAGTTGGGAAGGCATATGGAATCTTTTGTAATTACTAGTAATTCAGTCCAATGCAGCACAATTATTTAAGAGAATAATTGAAGAGTGAGTGCGCGAGAACAGAAATAGCCACATGGTTAGCTAGAATTTGAAAAGGAATAAGAGAAAAAATTGAAGCATCTTGTACACAGGAAAATAAAATTTACTGCAAGTTGAAGGGGAATTATTTTGCAAAAAGCTTATGTTCTGTGTGTACTGACAACGTAAAATGTATACTATCAGGTTAATTTTATTGCTGCAACAAGTCGCCTAGAGTGTGGCCTTTATGGATCAGTGGTCAATAAAATCGGTGTAAACCTTGGAGATTAAGGTTCAAATCTTAGAGATAAGTTTTAGGTGATTTCATTTCATATGCCTAAGTTATAACAGAACAGAATTACTCGATACCTGTGCTGGTGGAAATTCATCATGCTGTCACTGTATATATAACTTAAACCCTTTATAAACAAACATTATAGTCATGAGAAAATAGTTAAGAATTGTTATCATCTAGAAAGCATATCAACTTGATATCTTTAATATTGGTTAAGAATGTGAACTCAAAGAAAATATCAAAAACATACACATACAAATAGTGTTTTTGTATGAAGAGTAATAGTCTGAACTCGGGATCGTTTGGAAGGGTGTATAACAACAGTGCTGAATAAGGTGTATTAATGATGCAAAAATTAGTAATGCATGGGTTAGTAATGCAAGTATTAGTTATGGAGAGATTATTTCTTATCTACTATTTGGTGTGGTGTACAAAAAATTAAAATGCATTGCATAAATTTTTAAGAAAATTAGTTGTTTACAAAAGTGCCCACCATATTCTTTAGCTTTAAGGGACTTTAAGGATAATTTTATCTTCAACCATGCTAATGCATGCATTAATAGTCTTGGTATTGCTAATATCATGGTTTGCTATGTATTAGTTATACATAGGATAATACAAAATAGGTTGTATAACTAATACTTGCATTAGTAATATATAGGTTGAAAAAGTATACCAAACAAAAAATTAGACGTACCAAACAAGAAATTAGACGTACCAGAAGCTATTGCATGCATTATCTTCTATATTGACTCCCACCAAACGACCAACAAGCTCATGCAAAAGTATAAATAGTGGATAGCATGCTATACATACCTGTAAACCTAAAATGATTAGATACTCTAAAATGCCAAACCTTATTGTTGTACTTTATGGAGTCACCATTTTCATATACACTTTTTGTATCTCTATTAATACTTTTTTCTGGATAATTTTCACTTCTATTATCCTTAAGATCACAAGCAGATGGAGTGTAAGAAACAAGAAAATTAATAAGCCATTGCCTCCAGGTCCAAAACCATGGCCAATAATTGGCAGCCTTCCTCAAATGCTCCTAAATAGCAAGCCAACATCTCATTGGATACACAAACTTATGGAGGAAATGGACACTGAAATCGCTTGTATTCGTCTTGGTAATGTCCATGTTATTCCTGTCACTTCTCCTGAGCTTGCTTGCGAGTTCTTAAAGAATCTAGACTCTGTTTTCTCATCGACGCCTATTTGCATGTCCGCGAACCTCGCTAGCAATGGATACTTGACATCAGTGTTTCTCCCCATATGTGATCAATGGACGAAAATGAGAAGAATCTTAGACCTGGTCGGAATCCTAGAGTTTGGGAGTAGCCGATAAAGTTTAAGCCTGAGCGCCATCTCAAGGAAAACAATGATGAAGTAGTTCTCAATGATTCAGAGTTACGCTTGTTATCATTTAGTACTGGACGACGAGGGTGTCCTGGTGTGAAACTTGGTTCTACCATTACTACCATGTTACTTGCTAGGCTTCTTCACGGATTTACTTGGAGTTTACCACCAAATTCACCACGCAATGACTTAATTGAGTCGCCGAAGAGTGATCTCTTTTGTACATTGCCACTTCTTGCTCAAGCAAAATCAAGAGTAGCTGAGACAACGTATCCTTAACACAAAAATTTTAAATCTTACCCGGTTGTTGTGTAGGGATAATCAAATTTGTTCAAACTAGTCTCTATTTCACATGCCTTGCACGTGGAGTCCTAACAATTATTGCAAAACGTAAATTTAAATATAATAAAATTTTAGTACAATAAATAATTTAACATATTTATCCTATATAATATACAAGCACTTGCAATTGTTTGGATGATATCTCTTTTTTGTTTCTTTTTTTTTTCCTCGTTTATGATTTAAGCAATATGATAGAGATAGAATATAGAAATAAAAATTCTAAATATTTTTCTTTTGGAAAGACGGTAAATTGGAACGAAGAACGTAAACAAGGAGGGGGGCGATAATAACAGAAGGCAACAAAAATGCATTTTGCAGGCAAAAGGGCTTACGAGAAAACCTATGTTATGTCCCTTATTCCTCCATTTCTTGCTTGAACTATTTACCATATTATTCTTCAAGTATTTTTTTTTTTTTTTTTTTTTTTTTTTTTTTTTTTTTTTTTTGTGTGTGTGTGTTGCAAATCTCCACATGTGCCTCTCACTTGTATTCCAAAAATAAAATATATATGACGTAACAAGTTTGATAATATAAATGTACAGGGATGTTCCTTTACTGTTAAAATATTTAAATATACTTCTTGATAAAAGTTATTGCTAACTAAATCTTATTATTTGGAGGCGAGATAAAGAGTACTTTCAAATAAATTGCATTACTTTATACAATATTTTATATAGCAACTTTTCTCCTGTCATATGTTGAAAATGGCATGCATATATTTTTCGAAGAGAAAAATACACGATGGCACTATCAGTCTCGATCCAATTCCCGCTATAGAACGTAATGGCGCCCAACATTACCGCTAGGCAAGCCAAAGGTGAACTACCAACTTAATTACTTATTTTATTGCTTTTGACAATTTATGGGTTTTATTTAAGGAAATTAAGCATAGAAAACCATGGAGATATAAAACATTAGTAAAACATAATAGAAAGAAGTAACGATATTAGATAAAAACTGTAAAAATCTACTAGAAACTCCTATAATCCGGTGCCACAAGTGTATGAGCATCTACTATGAAGTACTATACTAAAACTACATCTGTCTGGAATGTAAATTAGACAGGACAACATAAATAAAAATGATGGAGACGCCGTGTGCTGCGAATCGTAACATGGAATACAACTCACCATAAAGTCCCCTCAACGGTTGTGTCTATGCGCCCAAATGACCATCAAAATATACATCCATAATTGTGTATGTAAATCAATACGTACCTAGTAAGTATCTAGCCTAAATCCGGAGAAATAGTGATGAGGGGTCGACATAGACAATTACTAGTGGTCCAATAAATATAAAAGAATTATAAGTAGGCATGAAGTACAACAATATCAATGGAATAAGAAACAGTAACTAACGTGATCCTTTAACAAAATATCAATTTATAATCCCCAAATACATATGTCATCTAAACAAATAAGAATCGTCAAGTAAATATCAGATCTCAAGTAGTGAAGTAAATATCATGTAATTGCCAAGTCTCACTCAACAAGGTAACTTCGTCGATATTCAGACTCCTAGCGATTCTACGCATGAATTATGTCGAGGTCGTACGGCTAGATGACGAGCACAAAATACCACTTTAATTATGCTCGCTAGTCAAAGATCATATAGTATAATATTGTATCCACAGGGATTGGAGTTTAACAGTATTTTCGTAGTTGGAGGACAGGATAAGCAAGGAAATTATCAGTGGGAGAAAATAGGGGTTGATAGGATAGGTGCAAGATAATTGTTTGGGATCTAACTCTAGATAACTCACTTCTAATGTTTAAGTGAGTCTCTCAAATTCACTCAATTATCAGTTCAAACACGCGGCAAAACTCCTCTCTCGATTAAGTTTCAACCTCACACGATGAAACAATTTAAGCACGTGAAGATATGCAAGAATGCGTAGTGGATTGTTCTTTAGGAAAACCTTTTTTGGATTATTTTCCTAACAAGGTTTAATCAATGATTCAACTAGCCTCTTTCGATTACCAAGAAAAATTAATGAACTCAACCAACAATATAATGCAAGGATATCACAAGTTATGCCTTTCTCGATTACATGAACAAGTGAATATAAATGCAATAATTAGATCATCCAAAAATGCTTCAATACATAATACTAGAGTTATAATCCATACACAATCATCAATACACCAAATCCATCAAACCCTAAAGAGAACTACTCCATAGATATGGAGCAATTCATCACAAATAAAATTGAAGTATAGAATAACATAAATTCAATCCAAACTCGGGTCTTGAGTGAGGATGGAATGATGAAATTCTTGTGCTTTTACTCCTCCAACTCCTCCTTGGCTTCCTTAGGTCTAAAGTATTTCAAAAGTCCAGAAAATATTATTTTTTCATGTATTTATACCAAGTAGGGTCGGGCCTAGATGAAATCTCTCTTTCCTAGCTGAAATAGGAAAACATGCAAACTTGTTGCTTTTCATGCGTCGCACTGTGCGTAGCATTAGCGCTTTTTCTTGTCAGACCACAGAAACCCAGCGTCTGAACTTTGTCAATTCCTGACACAAAATTACACTGCTGTGTCACCCAGTGTGTCGCACTAGTGCATTTCTGGAGCTATTGCTTCTTCCTTGATTTTTGACGTCCAGAAGTGATCCTCAACCCCTGAACACGATCCTGGCTTAATCCCTTGGGCTTTTACTCAGACTTAAAAGCTCCAAAAAGCTCGAATAAGTTCCACAACATCTATATAACTTGGAATCACTCCTACAAGGCATAAAACACATAATAAGTGCAAAACACTAGCAATTAAAGCTCAAAACAAGTAAAGTACAGTAAATTAGAGTGCAATAAGCGATTAAAACACGAGATTATAGCCTACCATCATCCGATCAATATAGTCATGTACATACACTGTCGTGGTCATACGGTCCGATCCGTGGATGCATCTCAATATATATAATATCGAGGCGTTTGGCCCGACCGCCATAAAGAGAACAAACTTATCAAATTACGGGTCACGTATTCGCAATACAAGGTTAGGAACATAAAGTAAGCATGATATTTCCCATCAATCAATTATCCAACCAAACAATTCAAGGTATTGAAGTTCGATCTGATCTTGATCTTGATCTCTATAAAATTCCAATTATAAGTTTTGAGTAATTAAACTAACCAATTGAATTCAAGTAATACATTTATTGCATGGTAAAGTCCTAAGTTTATCCGGACATAAATATGATTCTAGCTACATATGGACCCTCATCACCTCGCGCGTACGTAGGCCCCACAACAAGTTGCATATAACAAAGACAACACCTAGGGGGTATTTTCTCTGTTACAAGGTTAGACAGAAGACTTACCTTGCTCCGAAATTTGATAATCGGCTCCAACGCCTCTCTAACACCTCAATCCGATGCCAAACGATCCGAAATTAATCAAACTACATGCAAACCAATCAAAATATACTTCAATACTCATAATTTAACAATTTACAATAATTTTCAACTCCGCTCGAAAAGACAACAAAGTCAACCCCCAGACCGACGTGCCCGAATTTTGAAAATTTTCGAAGATAAATATAATCGATTGCACCACAAACTCAAATATATAATTTATTCCTAATTTCATGTCCAATTTCGTTGTAAAAATCAAAATTTACCATTTCTAGTTTTTTTTTTCAGAATCCCATAATTTCTACAAATTTCTATGTTAAAATCCATATATATATATATATATATATTCATATATTTAACTCAAAATGTAGGAATCACTTACCACATAAAAGATGATGAGAATGGCACTTCAAAATCGCCCCAACGTCGGCTCCCATGGAAGAATTGAGATACAATGATCCAAAACCCGATTTTGCAAACTTGTACACTGCCCAGATGTCCTTCTTCTCCCCAAATCTTCTACGCGAATGCGAGAACATGCTAGCAAACACGAAGCTTTAACAAGTTGCCACATTGCAAATTGACGAGCACAAAACACAACACAAAATTAATACTCACTAGCCAAAGATAGTATAGTTAAATTATTGTCTCCACAAAGATTGGATTTAAATAATGCTCTCGTAATTTCTGGTTTAACGCTATTCAGCACGATCAAAACTTGATTTTGAATGATTACTAACTACGGTTAACTACTAAAGTAAAGCAATTGAATTGACTTCCAAGAACTAGAGATTAGCGGAGTTGGTTTCTTATCAATGTGGGGAATAAGGGTTTTACAGGATAGGTGCAAGATAGCCATTTGGAATTTAACTTTAGTTTAATTTACTCTAATATTCTAATGATTCTCATGAATTCACACGATGATTAATTAAAACATGTAGTCAAGGCTGCTCTATCAATTAATTCTTAACTCTACGAGGTGAACTAATATAAGCACTGTGAAAGTATGCAAGCATGCGTTAATGGATTAGTCCTTAGGAGAATGTCTCTCAAATATTCTCACAACTTGATTTAATCAACAATTCAACAAGCTCTTTCGATTACTTAAGAGAATGAATGAATTAAATCAAACAAAATTATGCAAGGATAATCACCAAAATATTCCTCTTTCGATTAAATAAATCAGTGAATATAGTTGCAACAATCCAAAACTCCATAAACGAATTCAAGAAAGAACTAGAGTTAAAACCCACTAATATTTATCAAAATAACATATATGTCAAACCCTAATATAAACTACTCCATAATCATGGAGGAAGTCATCACAATTATAATTAAAGAGTAAGAAAGCATCAATCTAATGTTACAATCCGAACCCGTATTGAATTGATGGAAAGATGATGAAATTCTGTATCTTGTAGCCTTCAATTCTCTCCCAAAGCTTCCAAGGTCAAAAGTCCCTTCAAAAACATCTTTTTGGTGTATTTATACCACGTAAGAGTGGGCTCGAACAAATCTAACCTTTCCAATATGAAACAGGAAAAATACTCTGAGAAATTTGAACACACGCGCCGTGCTAGCGGGAAAGTTCGGAGAGCAACTTCTGATGGACAACAACGCCAAAGCACTGCCGCATCGCGCCACCCATACGCAGCCCCATGCGGCGCGGCTGTGCAGTTTTCACAGAGTAACTTGTTTTCGTCAATTTTGGATATCCAGACTTGGCTCCCGATACCCGAATGTGATCCTGGTTTAATCCCTTTGGCTTTTACATAGACTTTAAAGCTCCACATTGTTTGATTTAGATCCAAATTATCTTTTTAACTCGGAATCACTTCCTGCAAGGCATAAAACACATAATAAGTGCAATACACTAACATTTAAGCTCAAACACAAGTAAAATGCAGTAATTGGAGTGTAAACTACGAATAAAACATGGTATTCTACCCTACCGTCAACACCTCACACTTAAAGCATTGCTCGTCCTCGAGCAATCAAACTACACTTCCCATAGAAACGACCTTTTCGTCAGACAACATCCCTAACTCATCATGCCATGAATATTTAAAATAGACAAAGCACCAATTCTAAACATCCAAGCCTCAAGACTCGACTCAAAAGCACCAGGCAATTTTCACAACCAGCTCACTTACTCTAACATATAGGTCAAAGACTTTACCTTACCTTTGCAAATCATGTGCCTTCATAGAAACATTTGAGGGTAGTTCCACACACAATAAAATTCAAGAACAAATAGGAACTCAAGATAGAAAGAATTTGCTCACTCTCAAAAATAAAATTCATGTGCCACAGAGCATGTACCGTAGGCTTGCTTGTAGTGTAATACTCTACTCATTTAGCTCATTCAGTCAAGGATCAAGTAGCACTTTAATTGGTTGTAATGTATAATGACTACACCTCTTTGAGCACTTTAATACTCACAATTTCATCATTTACACCTCACACTTATATCGAACCAAACCTTAACCTTCACAACATTAAGCTCCCCATATCTTTAAGCATAAACAAGACGAGAACTACCACTAGTAAGGGATCAGTTTTTCTCTTTTCTACCACATACGCACTTTTTTTTTCTTTCTTATTTTTAGAATTTTGATTGATTTTTCTTTATTATTTTTTCCAATTCCTTACATGTGGCTCTCATATTTTTTTCAAGCAAGAGGTAAAGGAAACTTCCCTGATTCATCTAGTCAAGGTCTGAATCGAAGTCGGGATCTCCTTTGCACGCTCGACCTACTGCACACATTCCTGCTGAGAGCTTCTTTTCGGCCTTTTTTGGGTACACCCCACACTTATCCGTTTGATTCTCTCCAAGTTGCTCCTTTAGGGACCCCTTTTCTCCTTCCATCTTGAAGATCAACCTTTCTTCCCCCACTCTGAGGATGAGCTGCCTTTCCTGAATATCCATAATTGCTATGCCCGTAGCCAAGAAGGGTCTTCTTAAAATTAGAGAGACCTCCCTATTCTCCTCCATGTTCACCACAATGAAGTCCACAAGGAACACAAATTTGTCCACTCGAACTAGCACATCTTCCACTATGCTTTCAGGTATGATTGTGGTCTGATCCGCTAGCTGCAAGGACACAGGTATCGACCTAATTTCTCCAATCTCTCCCTCCAATTTTCTAAAAATAGACAAAGGCATAAGATTAATGGAAACACCTGAATTACATAATGATTTTTTAAGCTTAGTACTTCCTAAAGAGCTAGGTATAGTGAAACTCCCTGTATCTCCACACTTCTGAGGGAGCTTATTTTGCAAAATGGCACTACAATGCTCTGTGAGCATGACCATCGATGTCTATTCCACTTTCCGCTTCTTGGATAATATCTCCTTCAAACCACCAATGTCTCGTGGTTTTGCGTTAGTTGTGAGATGCGTTCGCGTGGAATGACCCATGGACGCGAAGAGTAATTTGAGGCCAGTGAATTTTAGTTCGCGGTCGCGATGCTGATTTTGCGTTCGTGAAGAGTATATCTGGCAAGTATTTATAAGGTACTCTATTTCAAAGATTTCGGACATTTTATCATATTTTGAGCTATGGAGCTCGGGTTTGGGCGATTTTCACCACATGGATTAGGGTAAGTATTTTCTTGGGTTCTCAGATTTTGTGTGCTTTGTCGGGTTCTGGGATGTGGGCCCAGGTTTGACTTTTTGGTTGACTTTGAGTATTTGATTAAAGATTCAACCTTTATCATTTGAGTTTGCTTCCTATGGCATTATTTGATGATTTTGAGTTGCTTTTGGATAGGTTCGAGCCTTTCGGAGATCGATTTGAGTAGGATAGTGCTTCTAGTGTATCGATTTGGCTTGTTTGAGGTAAGTGTTTTGCCTAATTTTGTTGGGGGTATTTTTCCTACTAATTGATATTTTTACTACACCGGGAGGGGGGGTGTGATGTATATATGAGGTGACGAGCGTATATGCATGTACCAGGGTTAATCATGCTCGGGGGGTGGGGGGAAGATTATATGATTATTTTTGCCTTGTAGGATTATGCGACTTTCTTGCTTCATGTCTTACTTGACTTCTAGATTACTCTGAATATGAAGTAAAATGCTAGAAATCATGATATAGCTTATTATAACTTGATTAAAATTTGATGGACTTTTTGTGAAATTATTGATGTGCTAATTTTGGTCGTCATTATACTTAATCACAAATACATCGTTATTACAGTTATTCTGAGATATTGGATTCTATACTTGAGTTGAATATCATTTTTGAGACTTGTTGAGATACTTAAACAATAACGTAATGCCCCGACCGGTCGTTTTACTTTCTAGATTACCCTTCCCCTAATTAAGACTCCCCGTATGTGTTTTTAGTTTTTTATGACTTTCGGGAATGGTTGGTCTAGATATGGAAGAGTTTGAGTTGAAAATGGAGCACTTAGTTCCTTAATAGTGGCCTATAATAGCCAATTTTGATGGGAGTCAATGTTTTGAGTAAACGATCTCAGAACCGGAATTTGATGGTTCCAATAGGTTCGTATGATGATTTTGGATTTGGGCGTCTGTTTGGATCGGGTTTCGGGTGGTCCAGGAGCATTTCGGCGCTTAATGTTGAAAGTTGGTTCATGAAAGATTTCTATTTCTTTAAATTTGGTTTGGAGTAAACTATGGTGTTATCGAGGTCCATTTGGGATTCCGAGCCTGGAAATAAGTGCGTATGGTAATTTATGACTTGTACGCAAAATTTGGTGCCATTCCGAGCTGTCTACGTATCATTCGGCGCGTTCAAATCTAGTTAAGAAGTTGATTCAATTTTATTTTGGGGGTGCTATTCGTAGTTTCGATGTTATTTTATGTGTTCCAAGGGTTTGAGCATGTCCATATTATGGTTATAGACTTGTTGGTGCATTCAGACGGGGTCCTAGGGGGCTTGGATACGTTTGGACCGCTCGTATCTAAGTCAGTAAGTCTACTGGCATGCTGTTCTGGTTTGCTTCTTCATGAACGTGTAGGGACCCACGCAATAGCGAAGAAGGAATTGGGGGCTAGGTATTGTTGTTCTTCGCATTCATAAAGTCTGGGCCGCGTTCTCAAAGGCTTGGGACCAGTGGCCTCGCGGGTGACTTGTCGCGTTCGCGATGAGAGGGCGGCTATGTGCATAGCGTTCGCGTATGTCCTCGATCGTGAAGAGGTCTTTTTCTGTGTTCATGACTTTTGCCTTCACGATTGCGAGGGCTTGTCCGCCATCACGGAGAAGGCAGATCTGGACAATGACTTAATAAAAATCGGGATTTTGGCCTTTTTGTTCATTTCTTTCACTTGTTAGCTGATTTTGGAGCATTGAAGAGAGGGATTTTCACCTAACTATTCGAGGTAAGTGATTTCCACATAATGTGAGGTTAATACATAAATTAGGATTTGGTTGAAAAACCTAAATTTTGATAAAATTGAGATTAGAACACGAAAATGATTATGGGACTGGGTTAAAATTATGTATTTATGTTCGTAAGGCTAAGGGTAATATTTATTTACGAAAATTTCCGAAATACGGGCACCTAGGCCCGGGGGTGAATTTTAGGAACCTTCCAAATTGGGTTGGATAATCGCTTTAATAGTTAAATTATGATCTTTTGAACAATTATTGAATAGTTTGTACAACCTTTGGCATGTTTTGGATAGTTCGGCAACAACTTCAGGCTCTTAGAGTGATTTGTGGACCGGAAAGTGGACTTGGGAACGAGGTAAGTCTCTTGCTTAACCTTGTAAGAGTGAATTAACCCCATATGTGTTTAAACTGTTATTTGCTACTAATTGTGGGAGCTAAGTACGCACGAAGTGACGAGAGCCCGTGCATAGCTACAATTCATGTTATGTCCAGGTAGACATAGGCCTTTATTATGCTATTACTTGCACTATTTTGACTCAACTTGCTAGTTTAATTGATCGTATTAATAAGTAAAATTAGGTTAAAGATTATGTTAAATTGAGATTCATTACTTAGAGAGTTAGCATAATGTTTAATTATTGAGGGAAGTTGTATCCGTTCATGGGCTTATCCCGAAATTTTAAATTTGAAATCCGAAATCCGAAGTGTTTCCCTATTCTTATGGATTGGGACAAACGGCTCGGCAATATTATTATATATTATGGGATACATCCATGGATAGGGCCGTATGATCTCGGTAGTGTATGTACACGATTATTATGGATCGGAAGGTACAACCTCGGCATAACTCGTGCGTTTTATCACTCGGAGTCCGATTTTGCTTGATGTGTCTGTCATGACTTGAGGATTTATAATACATGTTAAGCCCTTACTTGTTGAGATTAATATGTGATATTTAGGGACTTTTAATTATTATTTTTATAAATGGTCACTTAATTATTGCCTCTTATTCCATTATATTAAATAATCTTGTACATTATGTATATTGCTCACTAGTAAGTGTCAAAGTCGACCCCTCGTCACTCCTTCTTCGAGGTTAGACTAGATACTCGCTAGGTAAATGTTATTTATGTACTCACGCTACACTTCTGCACATATTGTGCTGGTTCTGAGGCAAGTGCATCTGGAGTTCGTCCGTGCGCGTAGCCGCATTATCCGGACGCTTAGTGGTAAGCTGCTTTCTCATGCTCTGTTCTGCAGCACCCAGAGCCTTCCTTTGTTATGATTTATTATTTCTGTCTGTTTTGTTTCAGACAGTAGTTCTTAGAGAGTTTTGTATATTCTACTAGATGCCCGTGCACTTACTATGTGTTTAGGGAATTCTAGAAGACACACATGGGTTTTGATTATTTAATTCACTATATTCCTTTCCCGTTAGTTTATGCTTTACATTACTACAGTCACTTACTATTTGTTTCCGCATTAAGCAAAAACCAAAGACTTTAAAAATATTAAAATGAGAAATTAAATGGGTAGTTCACTGTTGGCTTGCCTAGCGGCATTGTTGGGCGCCATCACGATCTATAGTGGAAATTGGGTCATGACACCTTGGTATTAGAGCTGTAGGTTCGTATAGTTCTCACAAGTTATGAGCAGGCCCAATAGAGTCTTGCAGATCAGTGCAGAGACGTCCTTACTTATCTTCGAGAGGCTATAGCGTGTTAGGAAACATCTCTTTCTTCATCTCCTATCGTGTAGTTGATGTTGTGCAAAGTATCTTTCTCTTATTCTCTCATAGATGGTGAGAAGGCGCGCGGAAGATGTACCTGGCGGGGGAGGAGTTGCTCCTCGTATTGCTAGAGGCCGAGGCAGAGGCTGGGGGAGAGCTCCAGCTCATGCTAGAGTACGAGGGCATCCTGGAGTTGCTCCCGCGTACCACCAGCAGATCCAGTGGAGGATCCTCTCATTGAGGAGCAGGGTGAGGTGCCTGTAGTGAGCCGGCGCCGGCGGATTTCACGTTCGCGCCGGGATTTCATGAGGTCATGGCCCGTATGCTCGGATTAATGGATTCTATGACGCATGCTGGTTTATTTCCAGTGGACCCATCCACATCTCAGGCGGGAGGGTATTGGAGTCAGGCTGCACAATATGAGAGTATTGGAGTCCAACGGGGTGGAATTCACCACATTTTAGTTGGAGGACAGGGCCGGTGGATGGTGGCAGTCATATCTTTTTAGCAGGCCTGCGGGTTCGCCTCCCTTGACTTGGGATCAGTTCTCACATCTCATTCTGGAGAGATATATTCCACTATCTCAGAGGGAAGAGCTACGGGGTCAGTTCGAGCAGCTCTAGTAGGGTCAGATGTCTGTGACCGATTATGAGGCGTGATTCTCTGAGTTGTCCTGCCATGCACTTATGATACTCCCCACCGACGTAGAGATAATGCAGAAGTTTTGTTGCAGGCATGCATTATCATATTCAGGTTACTATAGACCAAGAGGTGGAGATGGGGACTCCTTACGAGCAGGTTGTGGAGATAGCTAGGCGAATTGAGGGTATCTATACTCAGGGCCAATTGTATACGATAGGGGAGAAGAGTCCTCGGCATTCTGGAGGATTCAACAGTGCCTTGTATGGGGGCAGAGGTCAGTTCGCGAGAGGTCAGTCCAGCAGACCCACTTATTCAGCACCACTGCCTTCTCGGGGTGCACCGGTGCGACCCTAATTCAGTACCATTCTAGAGACCTTCTATCGTACACCGACTATCCAGGGCCCTTCCAGCGGGTATTCAGGTCTCCAGGGCCAGACTCTGGGTCAGTCATCTTTCGTACCAAGAGGTTGTTATGAGTATGGGGAGCTTGGTCACATGAGGAGATCTTGCCCCAGGATTAAGGGCAAGGCAGTGCGGTAGGGCCAGCAGGGACACCAACCCATGATTACCGCACCAGCTGCCGCACAGGCCGTCCGGCCTGCCAGAGGCAGAAGGCAGGTGGGTAGGGGTCGCCCTAGAGGTGGAGGCCAGGCATGTGGCACTCCAGCTAGGTTATATGCTTTTCCAGTCAGACCAGATGCAATAGCCTCAGATGTCGTGATTACATGTATTATTTCTACCAACTGTAGGGTTGCTTCAGTATTATTCGATCCAGGGTCTACATATTCATATGTTTCTTCTCTATTTTCTCATTATCTTGATGTCCCTCGTGAGTCCTTAGGTGCTCCTATTTATGTCTCCACGCCTGTTGGCGATTCTGTTGTTGTGGATTGGGTCTACCGGTCCTGTATTGTGACCTTCTGCGGTTATGAGACCAAAGCGGATCTTCTATTGCTCGACATGATTGAGTTTGAAGTCATCCTACGCATGGACTATTTGTCTCCATATCATGTCATTCTTGATTAACATGCCAAGACTATTACCTTGACGATGCCAGAGCTACCTAGATTAGAATGGATGGGTTCATCTATTAGTGCATCTAGTTGGGTTATCACTTTCCTGAAGGATCGACACATGGTCGATAAGGGTTGTTTGGCTTATCTATCTTATGTTCAGGATACTACTATAGAGACTCCCACGACTGACTCAGTGCCCGTGGTGCGGGATTTCTCCAATGTGTTTTCTTCTGATCTACGAGGTACACCACTAGATCATGATATCGATTTCTGTATTGATTTGGCACCAGGTACTCAGCCTATCTCTATTCCACCATACCGCATGGCTCCGAAAAAGTTGAAGAAGTTGAATGAATAGCTTGAAGAGTTGCTAGAGAAGGGGTTCGTCAGGTCGAGTGCATCACCTTAGGGTGCACCGGTGTTGTTTGTGAAAAAGAAGGATAGCACTATCGGGTGTGCATTGATTACCGCCAGTTGAACAACTTTACCATTAAGAACAAGTACCTGTTGCCACGTATCGATGATTAGTTTGACCAGTTGCAGGGAGCTAGAGTGTTCTCTAAGGTCGACATGAGATCTGTGTATCATCAACTGAAGATCAGCATTTCGGATGTTTCGATGACGGCTTTCTGGACTAGATATGGCCACTATGAGTTTCTAGTGATGTCCCTCGGCTTGACTAACACCCTGACGGATTTTATGGATTTGATGAACCGAGTGTTCAGGCCATATATTGACTCATTTTTCATTGTCTTCATTGATGACAAATTGATCTACTCGCGTAGTATGGAGTAGCACGAGCAGCATTTGAAAGTTGTGCTTCAGACCTTGCGGGAACAGAAACTATATGCTATGTTCTCCAAGTGTGAGTTTTGGTTAGATTCTGTGGCATTCTTGGGGCATGTTGTATTAGATGAGGGTACTAAAGTGGACCCCAAGAAGATCGACGCAGTCCAGAAATGGCCTTGTCCTACCACAGCGACCGAGATCAGGAGTTTCTTGGGGTTAGCAGGTTATTATCGTTGATCTGTGGAGAGTTGCTCATCTATTGAAGCACATTTGACTAGATTTACCCAGAAAGGTGCTCCGTTTCAGTAGTTTGATGATTGCGAGGCGAGCTTTCAGAAGCTGAAGACAGCTTTGACTACAACATCAATTTTAGTGTTGCCTTCTGGTTCAGAGATGTATACTGTGTATTGTGATGCTTCACGCGTTGGCCTGAGTTGTGTATTGATGCAAGAGGGGCGAGTTATTTCATATGCTTCACATCAGCTAAAGCCCCATGATAAGAATTACCTCGTACATGATCTGGAGTTGGCTGCGGTAGTTCATGCTCTCAAGATCGGGAGGCATTATCTTCATAAGGTGTCATGTGAAGTTTACACCGATCATCGTAGCTTCCAGCATTTGCTTAAGTAGAGGGATCTTAAATTGAGGCGGCGCAGGTGGCTTGAGTTACTGAAGGATTATGATATTACCATCCTTTACAATCGGGGCAAGGCGAATGTGGTTACAGACGCCTTGAGCAGAAAGGCCAAGAGTATGGGTAGTTTGGCATTTATTTCAGCAGAGGAAAGGCCTTTGGTTTTGGACATTTAGTCCTTAACTAACAGACTTGTGAGGTTGGATATTTCAGAGTCCGGTTGAGTTCTTGCATGTGTTGTGGCTTAGTCTTCATTATTTGAGCGGATCAAGAGCTCGTCATTATGATGATCTGCACCTTCTGGTTCTTAGGGAGACAATACTACGGGGTGGTCCAAGGAGGTTACTATTAGCGAGGATGGTGTTCTGCGACTCCAAGGTCGCTTATGTGTTTCTAATGTTGATGGCTTGATAGAGATGATTTTAGAGGAGGCACACAGTTCTCGATATTCTATTCAATCTGGTGCTACAAAGATGTATCGCGACCTGAGGCAACATTATTGGTGGCGGTGGATGAAGAAGGACATTGTTGAGTATGTGGCGAAGTGTCTAAATTGCTAGCAAGTTAAGTATGAGCACTAGAGGCCAGGTGGCAACTCTAGCAGATAGTCATACCAGAGTCGAAATGGGAGCAAATCTCTATGTACTTTGTAGTTGGGTTGCCGTGGACGTTGAGGATGTTTGATGCTGTTTGGGTCGTTGTCGATAGGCTGACCAAGACAGCACACTTTATCCTAGTTGTGACTATGTACTCTTCAGGAGATTGTCCGGTTTCTTGGTGTGCATGTTTCCATCATTTCAAATAGAGGCCCTTCGTTCACTTTGCATTTTTGGAGAGCAGTGCAAAGTGAGTTCGGCACTCGGGTAGAGCTCAGCACAACCCTTCATCTGCAGACCGACGGGCAGTCGGACCGGACAGTTAAGATCCTGGAGGATATGCTTAGAGCATGTGTGATTCACTTCAAAGGCAGTGGGATCGATTCTTGCCTTTGGTCTAGTTTGCTTATAACAACAGTTATTAGTCCAGCATCGAGATGGCTACATTTGAGGCTTTGTATGGTTTGCGATGTCGTTCGCCCATCAGATGGTTTGAGCCCGATGAGGCTAGGTTATATGGCACTGATTTAGTGAAGGATCCCTAGGAGAAGGTAAATTCAATTCAGGAGCAGCTTCGCACAGCCCTGTTCAGACATAAGAGTTACGTAGATCAAAAGGCGTGTGATTTACCATTTATGGTGGGCGAGAAGGTTCTCTTGAAAGTCTCGCCGATGAAGGGTATGATGAGGTTCGGGAAGGGCAAGTTGAGCCTAAGGTTTATTGGCCCATTTTAGGTGTTGAGGTGAGTTGGAGAGGTTACTTATGAGCTTGCCTTGCCTCATAGTCTATCGGGAGTTCATCCAGTTTTCCGTGTGTCTATGCTCTGGAAGTACCAGGCCGACAGGTTGCATGTACCATGCTCTGGAAGTACCATGCTATTGTTGACAGGCACATTTGCCAGGTGAGGTCTAAGAAGATTTCTATGGTAATGGTCCTACGGAGGGGTCAACCCGTCGAGGAGGCAACTTAGGAGACTGAGGATAACATGTGGAGCAGATATCCACACATATTCAGCACTCCAGGTATGATTCTAGACCAGTTCGAGGACGAACGTTTGTTTAAAGGGTGGAGAATGTACCGACCCGACCGGTCATTTTGCTTTTTAGATCCCCATTCTCCTAATTAAGACTCCCCGTATGTGCTTTTATTGGTTTATGACTTGCAGGGATGGTTGTCCTAGGTTCGGGTTGAAATCAGAACACTTAGTTCCTTAATAGTGGCTTATGATGGCAGAGTTTGACTGGAGTCATGTTTTGAGTAAACGACCTCGGAACCAAATTTGATGGTTCTAATAGGTTTGTATGATGATTTTAGACTTGGGCATATATTCGTATCGGGTGGTCTGGGAGTATTTCGGCGCTTAATGTTGAAAGTTGGTTCATTAAAGGATTTCTAGTTCTTTAAATTTGGTTTGGAGTAGACATTGGTGTTATCGAGGTTCGTTTGGGATTTTGAGCGTGGGAATAGGTATGTGTGGTGATTTATGGCTTGTACATAAAATATGGTGCCATTCCGAGTAGTCTATGTATGATTTGGCGCGTTCTAGGCTATTTAAGAAGTTGAAGTTGATAAGTTGATTCAACTTGGTTTTGGTATGCAATTCATAGTCTCGATGTTGTTTTTTGTGTTTGAGGGTTCGAGCAGGTCTGTATTATGGTTATAGATTTGTTGGTGCATTTGGAAGGGGTCTGGTGGGCTCGGGTGCGTTTTGGACCGCTCGAAGCTAAGTCAAAAAATCTGCCGGTGTGCTGTTATGGTTTCCATCTTCACGAACGCGTAGGGACCCTCTCAATTGGGTAGAAGGAATTGGGGACTGGGTGATGTTGTTCTTCGCGTTCGCGAAGTGTGGGCCGCATTCAAAAAGGCCTAGTATAACAACCCGAATGGTTGTTTTGAGAATTTGTGTCTCGTTCAGCGGCTTAATGTCTCGAGCAGCTTCGTATTATGGGTTATGACTTGTGTGTGTGGTCAAGTTCAGTTCTCGTATGATTTGGGATCAATTTGGAAAACAGAGTCTTGTTTTAGATGCTTAAGTGGTAAGAGTTGACTAGAATTTGACTTTTGTGTAGACGACTCCGAAATGACATTTTGATGATTCCAATAGGTTCGTATGGTGATTTTGGACTTAGGCGTAAGTTCGAATTTGGATTTGGAGGTCCGTAGGGTAATTTGATGCATTCTGTCGAAAATTTGAAAGTTGAAGTTTTGGAAGGTTGAAAGGTTTGACCGAGGGTTGACATTGGTGATATCGGGGTCGGAATGCGATTTCGAGAGTTGGATTAGCTCCGTTATGTCATTTTGAAGTTGTGTGCAAAATTCGATGTCATAACGGGTTGATTTGATATGTTTCAGTAGGAATTTTGGAAGTTGGAAAATTTGAAAGTTCATAAGTTCGATTCGAGGTGCGATTCGTAGTTTCGACGTTGTTTGATGTGATTTGAGGCTCCGAGTAAGTTTGTATTCTGTTTCAGGACTTGTTGGTATGTTGGGATGGGGTTCCGAGGATCCTGAGTGTGTTTCAGGTGAGGTTTGAACTAGTTGGGGCATTTCGGCAGTTTGATGATATTTTGGAGCAGTTGAAGTGCGGAGGGCACATTATTGAAGTGGTGAGGCAAAGCCCATGTGCGGTCGCAATGGAGAAAGGTGCGGACCGCAGCAGGGGAAACCTACAGGTTTGACGGTCTATCTTCGGAAGCTTATATCTTTTAATCTATAAGAAATTGGGAAACAATCCAAAAATAAAAGTTGTAGCTCTTAGAGTCTAGTTTCTAGAAAATCAAACCATTCATCATTTGGACATTTGTACAGGAATTTATGGTCAATTTACTGAAGCATAGTAGTGTAGTTGCTGCTGAAGTGCGGCCTCGCAATTTGGATCGCGGCCGCAGAACTTGGAAGTGCGGAGCACAGAAAACAATGTGCAGTCAGCACTTTGGGAGACCAGATATTCTACCATATAAATGAGGGTTTATCTCATTTTTTATTTTGGACCTAGAGAGCTCGGTTTGTGGCGATTTTTCGTGGGTTTTTCAAGAAAATCATTAAGGTACGTGATTCTAACTCGGTTTTGGCTATAGTTCATGAATCCATTGTTATTTTCATCATTTAATTAGTGAATTAAGTTGTTATTTGGGCAAATTTGTAAAAAACTTTCAAAATATAAAATGATTATTTGAAGGACGAATTGATGTGGGAAATTGATAATTTTGGTATGGTTGAACTCGTATTGGAATGGGTGTTCGGGTTTTGTAAATTTATCTGGTTCTGAGGTGCAGGCTTGGGGGTTGACTTTTGGGTTGACTTTTTAGTTCTTGTTAAAGATTGAAGCTTTATTATTCGGAATTGTATGAGTTGTATTTATGATTTGAAGTTATTTTGGCTACATTTGAGCCGTCCCGAGGTTGTTTCGCTCGAGAAGGTCATTTTAAAGTATCGGTCTAGCTTCTTTGAGGTAAGTATCTTGCCTAACTTTGTGTGGGGGAAGTACATGTTAGGATTTGAGTTATTTGTACTAATTGTGTCATATGAACGCCGTCTACGCGAGGTGACGAGTACGTGCTCGGGCTTATTTGTGGAAATTTGACCATTTAAGGCTCTTAGGTTCTTATGTTCATCAAATATGAATTTGTTTGTCATGTTTTATCCCCCGTTTACTAAATTCAACCTTACGTGTCTTAATTTGAATTAATTGCTTCATGTTCTACCCTTATTGCTGATTAAACTCTTATGTGCCTTGACTAAAGTTGTTGCCTCTTTTATTGTCATGCTATCATTCCCGTAATTGCTTAACCTTAATGAAATCATTATTATCTCTTCCATAATTTCTTAGCCTTAATTGAAGTTTGTTATCCCTTTCATTGTTGATGTATTCTTATTTGGGGTCATCGATTCATGTTATCTCTCTTATTATCGAATTGTACTTTTGTGGAATTATTGTTACACATTACCTCTCCCTTGTTGAACTATTCTTGTTGAGACTATTATTTCCCTGTGGTGTTTTTCTTTGAGAGTTAGTTCTTCCGTTTCTTTGTGTTATGAAGTTCTTGTGTCGATTTACTTACCGTATTTTCGTGTTAATGTTGTTGTTGCTATTGTATTTAGTGTTGTTAAGCCAAGGGCTATGCATAGTTGTGATATTGAGACCTCAACTGGCAAACCTGTCTGTATACAATAGCAACTAGCTCCTCCTCATAACCCAAACTCTCATATAGCTGAACCGTACAGTAATCTAATACAGGCGACATGTCGGCATGGTACTTTTAGAGCATAGACACATGGAAAATTGGATGAACTCCTGATAGACTATGAGACAAGGCAAGCTCATAAGCAACCTCCCCAACTCGCCTCAACACCTCAAATGGGCCAATAAACCTTGGGCTCAACTTGCCTTCTTCCCGAACCTCATGATACCCTTCTTCGAAGACTTTCAAGAGAACCTTCTCACACACCATAAATGATAAATCACGCGCCTTCTAATCCGCGCAACTCTTATGTCTGGACTATGCTGTCCGAAGCCACTCCTAAATCAACTTTACCTTCTCCAAGGGATCCTTCACTAAATCATTGCCATATGACCTAGCCTCGCCGGGCGCAAACCATCCGATCATACAAAGCCTCAAATGGAGCCATCCCGATGCTGGACTGATAACTGTTGTTATAAACAAACTCGGCCAAAGGCAATAATCGATCCCACTGCCCTACGAAGTCAATCATACATGCTCTGAGCATATCCTCTAGGATCTGAACTGTCCACTCCGACTGCCCCTGGGTCTATAGATGAAAGGTTGTGCTGAGCTCTACCCGGGAGCCCAACTCACTCTGTACTGCTCTCCAAAAATGCAAAGTAAACCGAGGGCCTCTATTTGAAATGATGGATAACATGCACGCCATGCAACTGGACAATCTCCTGAATAGTACGTAGTCGCAATTGGAATAAAGTTTGCCGACTTGGTCAGTCTTTCGACAACGACCCAAATGACATCAAACTTCCTCAACATCTGCGGTAACCCAACTACAAAGTCCATAGTGATCCGCTCTCATTTCTACTCTGATATGACCATCTGCTGGAGTAGGCTACCTGGCCTCTTGTGCTCATACTTAACTTGTTGGCAATTTAGACGCCTCGCTACATACTCAACTATGCCCTTCTTCATCCGCCGCCACCAATAATGCTACCTCAGGTCGCGATATATCTTCGTAGCACTACGATGAATAAAATACCGAGAAGTGTGTGTCTCCTCTAGAATCTTCTCCCTCAAGCCATCAACATTAGGAACACATAAGGAACATATTAGGAACACCATCCTTGCTGATAGTAACATCCTTGGCGCCACCTCGTAGTACCGTCTCTCTAAGAACTAAAAGGTGCAGATCATCGTACTGAAGAGCCTTGATCCGCTCCAATAATAAAGAGTGAGCCACAACACATGCAAGAACTCGACTGGACTCTAAAATATACAACCTCACAAGTTTGTCAGCTAAGGATTGAATGTCCAAAGCCAGTAGCCTTTCCTCTGCTGAAATAAATTCCAAACTACCCATACTCTCAGGCTTTCTTCCAAAGGCGTCTGCAACCACATTCGCCTTGCCCCGATTGTAAAGTATGGTACTATCATAATCCTTCTGTAACTCAAGCCACCAGTGCTGCCTCAAATTAAGATCCCTCTACTTAAACAAATGCTACAAGCTACGATGATCGGTGTAAACTTCACATGACACTCCATAAAGATAGTGCCTCCAGATCTTCAGAGTATGAGCTATCGCAGCCAACTCCGAAACATGTACGGTTTAATTCTTCTCGTGGGGCTTCATCTGATGTGAAGCATATGCAATAACTTGCCCCTCCTGCATCAATACACAATCCAGGCCAACACGTGAATCGTCGCAATACATAGTATAGATCCCTGAACCGGAAGGCAACACTAAAACCGGTATTGTAGTCAAAGCTTTCTTGAGCTTCTGAAAGCTCGCCTCGCAATCATCGGACCATCAGAACATAGCACCCTTCTGGGTTAATCTAGTCAAAGGTATTGCAATAGATGAGAAACTCTCGACAAATCGACGATAATAACCTGCTAACCCTAAGAAACTCCTGATCTCAGTCGCTATGGTATGGTGAGGCCAACTCTGGACTGCTTCGATCTTCTTGGGGTCCAACGTAATACCCTCACCTAATACAACATGCTCCAAGAATGCAACAGAATCTAATCAGAACTCTCACATAGAGAACTTAGCATATAGCTTCTATTCCCGCGAGGCCTGAAGCACAACTATCAAAAGCTACTTGTGCTCCTCCATACTACGCGATTAGATCAATATGTCATTAATGAAGACAATGACAAATAGGTCAATATATGGCCTGAACACCCGGTTCATCAAGTCCATAAATGTCATTGGGGCGTTGGTAAAGCCGAAGGACTTTATTAGAAACTCATAGTGGCCATATCTAGTCCCGAAAGACGTCTTCGGATCATTCGAAGCACGAATCTTCAGCTGATGATACCCAAATCTCAAGTCGATCTTAGAGAATACTCTAGCACCCTATAACTAGTCAAAAGAATCAGCAATACGCGGTAATGGGTACTTGTTCGTAATGGTAACCTTGTTCAACTGGCGATAATACATGCACATCCGCATAGTCCTATCCTTCTTTTTCACAATCAACACCAGTGCACCCTAAGGCGACACACTCGGCATGCGAACCCCTTCTATAGAAACTCCTTAAGCTATTCTTTCAACTCCTTAGGAGCAATGCGGTATGGTGGAATAGAGATAGGCTGGGTACCTGGTGCCAAATCAATACATAAATCGATATCACGATCTGGTAGCATGCCTGGTAGATCAGAAGCAAACACATCAGAGAACTCTCACACCACGGGCACTGAATCAATCATGGGAGTCTTTGTAGCAATATCCCGAACATAAGATAGATAAGCCAAACAACCCTTCTCGGCCATGTGTCGAGCCTTCAGGAAAGAGATAACTCGACTAGATGCACTGATAGATGAACCCCTCCACTCCAATCTAGGGAACTCTAGCATCGCCAAGGTAATAGTCTTAGCATGTTAATCAAGAATGGAATGATACGGAGACGACCAGTCCATGCCCAAAATGACTTCAAAGTTGGTTATGTCGAGGAATAGAAGATTCGCTCTGGTCTCATAACTGCATAAGGTCACAATATAGGACCGATAGACCCGATCCACAACAAGAGAATTGCAAACAGGAGCACCCAAGGACTCACGAGGGACATCTAGATAATGAGGAAATAGAGAAGAAACATATGAATATGTAGACCCTAGATCAAATAATATTGAAGCATCCCTACCGCAGAAAGAAATAATACATGTGATCACGACATCTAAGGCTACTGGATCTAGTATGACTCAAAGAGCATAGAAGCTAGCTGGAGCGCCATCTGCCTGGCCTCCACCTCAAGGGAGACCCCTATCCACCCGCCCTCCGCTTCAGGCAGGCCGGACGACGGGTGTGGCAGCATGGGCTGGTGGCCCTGCTACACTACCTTGCCTCGAAACCTGGGGAAAGAACACCTTATGTGACCAAGCTCCCCACATTTATAGCAATCTCTTGGTTCGGAAGAGGATTGACCCTGCGTCTGGCGCTAGGAACCTAAATACCCGCTGGAAGGGCCCTGAATAGCCGGTGGATGGTAGGAGGTCTCCGGAATGCACTAAAATAGGGTCGCACTAGTACAACCCGAGAAGGAAGTGGTGCTGAATAAGTGGGCCTACTGGACTGACCTTTCACGAATTGACCTCTGCCCCCAGACGGGGCGCCGTTGAATTCTCCAGAATGTAGAGTCCTCTTCTACCCTGTCGTATACAATCGGCCCTGGGTACAAATACCCTCAATACGACAAACTATCTCCACAAACTGCTCGTGAGGAGTCCCCATCTCTACCTCTCGGGCCATAGTAACCTAAATACCATAATGCAAGCCCACAATAAACCTTCACACTATCTCTACATCAATGGGAAGTATCATAAGTGCATGGCTGGACAACTCAGAGAAACTTGCCTCATAATTGGTCACAGACATCTGACCCTGCTAGAGCCGCTCGAACAGACCCCGTAGCTCTTTTCTCCGAGAGGGTGGAATATATCTCTCCAGAAATAGATGTATGAACTGATCCCAAGTCAAGAGAGGCGAACCCGCTGGCCTGCTAAGAAGATAGGACTGCCACCATCTACGAGCCCTGCTCTCCAATTGAAATATGGTGAAGTCCACCCCGTTGGAGTCCAATACTCTCATATTGTGCAGCCTGTCCCAGCAATGATCAATAAAATCCTGGGGGTCCTCATGTCGATCACTGCCAAAGGTAGGAGGATGCAGTCTGGTCCATCTGTCCAAGAGCTTATCCGGCTCGTCGGCTGCATCTGGTCTGGGCTATGGAATAGCTGCTGCAACTGGTTGGGCTCCGCTCATAGGTAATGCACTAGGGATCTAATATACGACAGTAGCATACGCTAGAGCCTGAGCGGTAGGAGTCTGTACTCCCCTTCCACCTAAGATATGGCTGGGTCCGCTGGAAATAAACCAGCATGCATCATAGAATCCATGAACCGGAGCATGCGCCCCATGACTTCCTGAAATCCCTGCTTGGACGTGAAATCCACCCGGGCTGGCTCAGCTAAAGGCACCTTACCCTGCTCCTCAATGAGAGGATCCTCCACTAGATCCACTAGTGGTACGACGAAAGCAACTCTAGGACGCCCTCGTCTTATAGCAGGAGCTGGAGCTCTCCCCCGGCCTCTGCCTCGGTCTCTAGCAACAGGGGATGCAGTTCCTCCACCGCAAGGTACATTTGTTGCACACGTTCTTACCATCTGTGAGAGAATAAGAGAATGATACTTAGCACAACATCAACTGCACGATAGGAGATGAAGAAATAGAATTCCCTAACACCCTATAGCCTCTCGAAGATAATTACGGACGTCTGATCTGCAAGGACTCTAATAGGCCTGCTCATGACTTGTGAGACCTATGCGAACCTAGAGCTCTGATACCAAGCTGTCATGACATGGCGACTAATGTCGCCGCTAGGAAAGCTAATAGTGAACTACCCATTTAGTTTATCACTTTTAATATTTTTAAAGTCTTTGATTTTTGTTTAATGCGGAAACAAATAACCAAAACCCTTGAGTGTCTACTAGAATTCCCAAAACCCGGTGTCACAAGTGCATGGGCATCTAGTAGAATATACAAAACTCTCTAAGAACTACTGTATGAAACAAAATAGACAAAAACTATATATCATAACAAGGGAAGGCTCCGGGTACTGTAGAACAGAGCATGGGAAAGCAGCTCATTGCTAAGCCTCTGGATAATGCGGGTATGCGCCTGAACGACTCCAGATGCACTTGCCTTAGAACCTGCATAATATGTGCAGAAGTGTAGCCTGAGTACATAAACAACGTGTACCCAGAAATTATCTAGTCTAACCTCGACGAAGGAGTGACGAGGGGTCGACTTCGACACTTACTAGTGGGCAATATACATAATGTAAAAGATTATTTAATAGGCATGAAATACAATGGAAATAATAGAATAAGAGGCAATAATTAAATGACCATTTATCAAAATAATAATTAAAAGTCCCCAAAAATCACATATTAATCTCAACAAGTAAGGGTTTAACATGTATTACAAATCATTAAGTCATGACAGACATATCAAGTGAAATCGGACTCTGAGTGACAACATGCACGAGTTATGCCGAGGTCCTACGACCCTATCCATAATAATCGTGTACATACACTACCGAGGTTGTACAGCCAGATCCATGGATGCATCTCATTATATAATAATAATAATAATAATAATAATAATAATAATAATAATAATAATAATAATAATAATAATAATAATAATAATAATATTGCCGAGGTGTTTGGCTCGATCAGCAGGAATAGGGATAAGCCCATGAATGGATGAAATTTCCCTCAATAATTAAACATTCCGCCAACTCTCTAAGTATGAAGCTCGATTTGAGATAATCATTAACCCAGTTTTACTTATTAATACGAGAAATTAAACTAGCAAGTTGAGTCCAAATAGTGCAAGTAATAGCATAATAAAGGACTATGTCTACCCGGACATAACATGAATTTTAGCTACGCACAGACTCTCATCACTTCGTGCGTATGTAGCTCCAACAATTAGTAGAAAATAACAATTTTAACACTTATGTGGTTAATTCCCTCTTACAAGGTTAGGCAAGAGACTTACCTCATTCCCAAGTCAACTTTCCGGTCCACAGATCTCTCTAAAAGCCTCAAGTCGTTGCCGAACAATCTGAAACATGTCAAATGTTGTACAAACTATTCAATTATTGTTCAAAAGTTCATAATTTAACTATTAAAGTGATTACCCAACCCAATTTGGAAGGTTCCTAAAATCCACTCCCGGGCCCATGTGCCCGGATTTTGAAAATTTTTGTAAATAAATTTTACCCATAACCTTACGAACACAAATATATAATTTTCACCCAATCCCATAATCATTTTACTGGTCCAATCTCATTTTTATCAAAATATAGGTTTTTCAACCAAATCCTAGTATTTCCACAATTTACATGTTAAAATCTACCCCTAATTTATTTATTAAGCTCACATTTTGTAGAAATCACTTACCTCCAATAGCAAGGTGAAAATTCCTCACTACAAAGCTCCTAAATTGGCTAACATATGAGTGAAATGAACAAAAAGGCCGAAATCCGGATTTTTATAAAGTCACCCAGGTCTCCCTTCTTCGCATTCGGGGAAAACCCTCGCGATTGCGAAGGAAAAAGTCACGAACCCAGAAAAAGTCCCCTTCGCGATTGTGAGAGGACACTCGCAAATACAATGCACTAAGACGCCCTTTCATCGAGAACGTGTGCCCCACTAGCGAACGCGTAAGGCAACTGGGTTGCCCAGGCACAAGTATTCTATGCGAACGCGATAAGTCACCCACGAACGCGAAGGCCACTGGTCCCAAGCTTTAGCGAACGCCGCCCAGACTTCAGGAATGCGAAGAACAACATCACCCAGTCCCCAATTCCTTCTTCGAGATCGCGAGGGTCCTTATGCGTTCGTGAAGAAGGAACCCGTGACAACACACGGGTAGATTTTTGGACTTAGCTCCAAACGGTTCGAAACGCACTCGAGTCCTCCGAGACCCTGTCCAAATGCACCAATAAGTATATAACCATAATACGGACCTGCTCGAACCCTCGAAACACATAAAACAACATCAAAACTATGAATAGCACCCCACAAAATTGAATCAACTTATGAACTTCAACTTCTTAAGTAGCTCTAGACGCGCCGAATCATACGCAGACTACTCGGAATGGCACCAAATTCTGCGTACAGGTCAGAAATCACCATACAGACCTATTCCCAGGCACGGAATCCCAAACAGACCTCGATAACACCAAAGTCTACTCCAAACTAATTTTAAAGAGCTAGAAAGCCTTCAATTAACCAACTTTCAACAATAAGTGCTGGAACACTCCCGGACTACCCGAAACCCGATCAAAACACACACCCAAGTCCAAAATAACCATACAAACCTATTGGAATCATCAAATTCTGGTTCTGAGGCCGTTTACTCAAAATGTTGCCTCCATTCAATCTTGGCTATTATAGGCCACTATTAAGGAACTAATTGTTCCGATTTCTACCCAAAACCGGCCATACCTAGACCAACCATCCTCGCAAGTCAAAAACCAGTAAAAGCACATACGATGAGTCTTAATTAGGGGAACGAGGATCTAGAAAGTAAAATGACCGGTCGGGTCGTTATATTATTGTTCAAGTATCTCAAAAGTCTCAAAAATGATCTTCAATCAAGTATAGAATCCAATATTTCAAGAATAACTGTCGTAGCGATGCATTTGTGATCAAGTATAATGATGACCGAATTTAGCACATCAATAATTTCACAAAAAGTCACTCAAATCTTAATCAATTTATAATAAATTATGATTTATGGCATTTAACTTCATATTCATAGTAATCTAGAAGTCAAGTAAGACATGAAGCAAAAAAGTCGCATAATCCTACAAGGCATAAATAATTGTATAATATCCCCCCCCC
>MCJB01022140.1:136012-150670 GCA_002018475.1 Nicotiana obtusifolia | reverse complement strand
GAGCATGATTAACCCTAGCACATGCATATACGCTCACCACCACATATATGCATCACCCCCGCGCATAGCAAACAATATCAATTAATAGGAAAAATACCCCCAACAAAGTTAGGCAAGACACTTACCTCAAATAAACCAAATCGATACACTCGAAGCGCCATCCCGCTCAAATCGACCTCCGAACCTTGAAACTAGCCAAAAGCAACTCAAAATCATCAAATAATGTCACAGGAAGAAAACCCAAACAATAAAGGTAAAATCATCAAATACTTAAAGTCAACCAAAAAGTCAAACCCGGACCAACACCTCCGAACCCGAAAAAACTCACAAAATCCGACAACCCATTCAATCACTCAATTATGACTCCGAATTAATGTATAAACCTCAAAATTTCACTTTAGAAAAGTTTAAACAAAAACCCCCCAATTTCTCTTTTGATCATCAATCAAATGCCAAAAAATGAAGATAGATTCATGAAATATAATCAAAACCGAGTAGAAAATACATACCCCAATCCATGTTGTGAAAATCGCCCAAACCTGAGCTCCTTAGCTCAAAATATGATAAAATGTCTAAAACCTTTGAAATAGAGTACCTTATAAATACTTGCCAGGTATACTCTCCGTGATTGCGGAACTAGCATCGCGATCGCGAAGTACAAACTCCACTGGCCTCAGATTACTCTTCTTGTTCACGGATCATTCCATGCAAACACGAATGACAGCTAACACAAATCTTCATGAACGCGGCTCCCTCTACGTGAATGCGATGAATAAGGCCTCCAGCTCCAGCTCCCAACTAACCAGCGTGAACGCAGCCTCACCGATGCGAACGTGAAGCTCAAGTTCCACAGCCTCCACAAAAGCGACTTCATACTCGCGAATGCAATGAGATAACACATCCCAGCCCAAATTTTATCTACACGACCGCGAGCCTAGCTCCGCGATCGCGATGCTCTGCAGAGACACAAGCAATCAGCAATGCAAAAACCTTCTGAAATGATCCGACCATGTCCGAAAGTCACCCGAGCCCTCGGGACCCCGTCCGAGTATACCAACAAGTCCCAAAATAAAATACGGACATAATTGAGGCCTCAAATCACATATAACAGCATTAAAACCACGAATCGCACCTCAAATCCAACTTAATGAACTTTTGAACATTCAACTTCCAAAACTAGTGCCAAACCATATCAAATCAACTCGGAATGACCTCAAATTTTGCACACAAGTCCCCAACAATATAAGAAAGCTATTCCAATTCCCGAAACCTCAATCCAAACCCGATATCATCAAAGCAAACTATCGGCCGAACCTATGAACTTTTCAAGCCTTCAAATTGGTAATTTTTGCCAATTAATGCCAAAACCTTCAACAAACATTCAAATGGAAATTCAGGCATACGCTCAAGTCCAAAATCATCATCCGAACCTAACGGAACCATCAAAACACCGATCTAAGACCAAATATATAAAAGTCAAACTTGGTCAACTCTTCCAACTTAGAGCTTCTAACACTAGATTTATTCTTCCAAATTGATCCTTAATCACCTAAAAACCAAAATCGACGATTCAAACAAGTCATAATATATCATATGAAGCTACTCAAGACTTCAAACAACTGAACAAAATACAAATGCTCAAATGATCTGTTGCGTCGTTACATCCTCCCCTAGTTAAGCATACGTTCGTCCTCGAATGTGCCAAGAGTCGTTCCAAAGCCATCAAATCATTGCATGAGCTCACCGTACACATACCCATGGGTGATCCCGCATAATCCCAATCCATATAAGTCCGTTAACTCAACATAACTAAAAATTCTTCCTTTAACCTAATCCATAAACCTTGGAACCCAATTTCCAACATCCGAAATTCATTATAAGACCCAATTTTCACATCCATACACTGCGTAAGTGATCCGCTCAAATTACACCTTAATAATAGTGTAAGCGATCGATGTCAAATATAGTAACCCAACGAGGTTGGGTCGAATCCCACAGGGAATAGGCATGAAACGAATATCTGATTAACGTAGTATTTCTCTTAGTCTTAATTCGATCAAGTAACAGAATAAAATATATTGATGTTGAATACGTAACTATGATTAAACTAATAAGTGCAGATTGAAAAGATTAATTGAATAAATTTATGAAGTCGAGATACTAAGGTTGTGCTCCCCCTAATGTAGTAGAATGTATTGATATTGATATTAATTCCCGCTCTTGATATGCAATTGGGTCTTAATAGTGTGCTATCCAATATTTTCCAATATCTAGACAACGTATCCTTTTATGATTCTCCCGAATACATTAAAGTCGAAATCACGAATACCCACTTATTTGCCAACTTAAAATCTTCTTATTCCTAAGTGATTTTATTAGACAAGGGTTAAAGCCTTGAATCGTCGTTACTTATTTCTACCAAACTCTATCTCCCTTTTCCAAGGTTCAATAGTGTAAGTTGGCACCCGTTAATGTTTGCAACCACTAACGATTCAATTAAGAACGAGAAATAAATAAACATCAAGCTTTTTACGAAATTGGAATCAAAATCAATTGTTCAATAACATTCTACCCATCTAGGGTTCACAACCTTAGTATTGAAATTTAGCTACACATATTTAGAACTAAGAACAAATAACAGAAATTGAATTCATCTTACAAAAATAAGGATTATCTCTCCCAAGTTGAAAATTAACCAAAAGCACTATGTTTTCACTTTAAAATCTGATGACCCCCTACACATAACCCTAGAAAGGCTATTTATATAGGCCCAAAAACCGAGGCGACTTTAAATAACTGTTGGGCCGACTTTGTCTTCTGCGATCGCATTCCTGACGCATATCAGGAATGCGGTCCGCAGAATATGCATCTCGTATCGCAGACTGCCCCAGTACTTTTCCTTCCTATCGCATTTCAGAATGCGAACCGCAGATTGATTCTGCGATCGCAGAATGCGATCACTATTCCCTTAGATTTTTTCACCTAAGACTCTGTCTGCATCTGTGGCGATAATGCGATGCGCATTTTCATTCTGCGATCGCATTGTCGACAGCTTTCTTCTGCTAACTTCGGCTTGAGTTTCTGCCTGACTCTGCGATCAACATTCCAATTCTGCGACTCGCAGATCCACTTTGCGGTCGCAGAATTACTCCTGTTGTATTGTTGGCCTCTTTTCTTGCCTTTGCACAGCTTTTGGCCTTCTTTTAGCGCTTTTGGGTTTCTTTCATCCATGTACTGAAACTAAACGAAAACTAAGTAAATAACGTGATAATTACCAAGTGGAACAAGCAATTTCTAATCAAATAGTATTAATATGTGCCGAATTTCCCCGGCACATCAGTAAGTCTGAACAAACTATACCAAGCCATAACCATACCCGAGATGTAATCACATGATATACCACATAACTCAAATACTCGCAGCAATACAATCTAACCACGATAGCTACCCAAAAATGAATCTACTGCCGGTAGTATACCTCAAATCAAATAAAACCTCATTCAAATCTTTGTACAATGCCGATGATGAAAGAAACACGCGAAAACTCATAACCATTTATCAGATCAACAAGTCATGGAGCTCTCGTGTCCAAGGACTATAGCTAAATTCTGAGCGGAAATATAGTGTCATTCTGCCAAACATTCCTCATCCCAATACGATAGTGCAACTCTCAGGTTTAGAAACCTTATCTTCGCCAATACAAGCAGCCCAACTGACAAGTCACACCTAAGCCATATGGAGCCCTACAAAATGCAGTTTTGTACACCAAATAAGTAATAATTCAGACACGACAGATAATAGTAAGAAAGTTAAATAAGAAGGCTACTAAGCAAGTTAAGCAGATGGGTAATATTAACATCTTCATATGAACTATTTTCAACAAAGTAAAAGCAAAACACACGAAATAAGCATAAGGACTTACATCTCATCACTGTACCATTGCGACGCGCAACCCCGATCCAATCATATCAATCCACATAGGGGTACCCATCGAGCCATAATGCTCGGGCTCACTAATCACATGTGCGTCAACATCAAGCATGATAGAGTGCAGAAATATAATTGTTGAAAGATGATTAGGCATAGACAATACCAAGAAAGACAAGCACAACTATGGTGCAATAAGCAAATCAACATCACAATGGCCATCTCACCCATAACGACATAAGGCTTAAACTGAATTACAATATGCATGCGAATAATCATGTAACCCTTACAAACCATCATATCATAAGATAGAAACACATAACATAGACCAAGGCGCAAATAACATCCATTTTTTCCAATGATATACGTGTGGTAAAAGTTGTGCAAGAGTAAGCAAATCCGATCAGATACAGAATACACATTCTCGTTAGACTTAGAAATAATCCCCAAACCTTTATTGCTTTAAATTCAGTGGTAGCTCGCCTTGTTGTTTTGCTTTATCGTCACTATTTCCTCGTTTTCATTATTAAACTATACTATACATGTTCATATTTTCTTATGCTAGTAGGTGTCTTGACCTGGCCTCGTCACTACTCTATCGAGGTTAGGCTTGATACTTACTCGGTACCGTTGTGGTTTACTCATACTATACTTCTGTTCATTTTTGTGCAGATTGAGATACATCGACTCAGGATAGGCATCAGTGATTGGATCATACAGTTCGGAGACTTTAAAGTATACCTGCCCGGTGTTCGCGGGCCTTAGAGTCACCATATATCCTTATTTTGCTGTTGTTTACTCTTCATCTAGACAGTGTTGTACCAGGGATTTTACAACATATTATTGTAGAGCTTATGACTCAGTTCTACCAGATTTTAGAAGTTATTATCAGTTGTACCATTGAGTTCTATTATGATAGTTTAGATTGTTTAAATTTGAAGTATTATTATTATTTTCGCTATTTCTCCATTCATGTTAGCCTTACCTAGTCTTAAAGACTAGCTGCCATTGCCACATCCTCTTGTTGGAAACTGGGGTCGTGACATGAACATAATGACAAATGAGTCAAGATACGACATGAACACCCGATCCATCAAATCCATAAACACCATCGCGGCGTTAGTCAAGTTGAAGGACATAACTAGAAACTAATAGTGCACATATCTAGTCTGGAAAGCCGTCTTCTGAACATCCAAAATACAAAGCCTCAGCTGATGATGCTCAGATCTCAATTTGATCTTAGAGAACACCCCAACATCCTGTAACTAATCAAACAAATCATCAATGCGTGGCAACGGTTACTTATTCTTGATAATGGCTTTGATCAACTAGCATTAATTAATGCATATCTGCATACTCACATCATTCTTCTTCACAAACAATTTGGTGCACCCCATGGTGATACACTCTACCTGATGAGCCATTTTTGGGTGGTTTCAGACCATTTTTTCTTATTTTGCAACTGCTGGTGCTGGTGTCTGGTGTTGTTCTTCGCGAACGCGAAAGGAGGCATGCGTTCGCGAAGAAGGAATTATGGCTGCTAGGGATTTGTGCTTTGCGTTCGCGATTGGGGTATCGTGTTCGTGAATGTTTTGACAACAATTACTGCATTTTACTTGTGTTTGAGCTTAAATATTAGTGAATTGCACTTATTATGTATTTTTATGCCTTGTAGGAAGTGATTCTGAGTTAGCAAGATAATTTGGAACTTAATCGAGCAACGTGGAGCTTTGAAGTTTGAGTTAAAGCACAATGGATTAAATCGAGATCGCGTTAGGGGGTCAGGAGCCATGTTTGGATATCAAAAATTGAAAAAAACAAGTTACTCTATGAAAACTGCACAGCCGTGTCGCATTGGGCATCATTACAGTGCTTTGGTGCTGTTGTCTGTCAGAAGTTACTATCTGAACTTTCCCACTAGCGCGCCGCATGGGGCGGCGCGTGTGTACAAATTTCATAGAGTATTTTTCCTGTTTCGTCTTGCAAATGGTAGATTCATTCGGGCCCACTCTTGCATGGCATAAATATACCATAAAGAAATTTTTGAAGGGACTTTTGACTTTGGAAGCTTTAGGAGAGCATTAGAGGCAAAAAGACATAAAATTTCATCATCTTTCCATCAATTGAATATGGGAGTTTGGATTGTAACGTTAGATTGATGCTTTCTTACTCTTTAGTTATAATTGCGATGACTTCCTCCATGATTATGGAGTAGTATACATTAGGGTTTGACGGATATGGTATTTTGATAAATATTTATGGATTTTAACTCTAGTTCTTGCTTGAATTCATTTATGGAGTTGTGAATTATTGCAAATTTATTCACCGGTTTATTTAATCGGAAGAGGAATATTTTGGTGATTATCCTTGCATTATTTTGTTTGATTTAATTCATTGATTCTCTTAGGTAATCAAAAGAGCTTGTTGAACTATTGACTAAATAAAGTTAGGAGAATATTCGATAGACGTTCTCCTAAAGACTAATCCATTAACGCATGCTTGCATAATTTCATAGTACTTATATTAGTTCACCTCGTAGAGTTAAGATTTAATCGAGAGTGGAGTCTTGACTACACGTTTGAACTAATCATCAAGTGAATTTGTGCGAATCATTTGAACATTAGAGTGAATTAAACTAGAGTTAAATCCCAAATAGCGATCTTGCACCTATCTTGTCAAACCCTTATTCCTCATGTTGATAAGAAACCAACTCGTCTATTCTCTAGTTCTTGGAATTCAATTGTCAATTGCTTTACTTTAATAGTTAACTGCAGTTAGTAATCATTCAAATAATATTTTGATCATCCTGAATAGCGTTAAACCATAAATTACTAGAGCATTATTTAAATCAAATCTCCGTGGAGACAATAATTTAACTATACTATTTTGGCTGCAAGCATTAATTTCGTGTTATGTTTTAGCCTCGTTAAATTTTGGCGCCATTGCCCGGGATTGGCAATCAATAGCGTTCAAAATAGTTTTTGGTGCTAATACAGAAATTTATTTTATTTTATTCTTCATGGGTTTCTTTTCCGTGTGCATGCTATTGGTTAAGTTCATGGTGTATGACTCGATATTCTTCAACAGAAGTAATACCCTACAAACCAGAGTTGGAAAAACACCTGTGACAATTGAGGAGAGAGAAAGAGCTCACAACATAGAGAGGAAGTTGCACGGATAGTAGATGAGGCATCCCATAGAGCTACCGATGAGACCATCCAAGATAATAGGGGCTGAAGATTCAATCTAAATCAACCCTTGGTTGAAGAGAAAATCGAGAATGCAGTACCCATGCCTGGTAGAGCATTGGGTGATTATGCCAAACCAATCTACACTCAGGGACTGTCCAATGTCAGACCTCTACCAATAGTTGCAAATAGTTTTGAGTTGAAGCAAGGCTTGCTTCACACTATCCAGAACAACTGTGTCTTCATAGGGAAGGTGAATGAAGATCCTCACACTCACTTGATGGATTTTGAGGAAATCTTGAACACCTTCCAGTACGACGGAGTGTCAAAAGATGTAGTATACTTATGGGCATTCCCCATTTCACTGAAGGATGAAACAAAGCACTAGCTTCGTAGCATACCAACAGGGTCGATTAGGACATGGGAAGATATGACTAAAAAGTTTTCTGACAAATACTTCTCAACTGCAAAAACAGTGAAATTCAGAAGGAAAATTCACAACTTCTGCCAGACGGACACGGAAATAGTCTTCAAGGCTTGGGAAAGATTCAAGGAGATAGTGAGGAAGTGTTAGCATAATGGGATTGAATTGTGGATGCAAATCCAAGACTTTTGGGATTGACTGTCACCTCCCTCACGACGAACTCTGAACACTGCAATTGGAGGTCCTTTAATAAAGAAGCCTCTTGAGGAGATTGTGGCAATTATTGATGAGCTCTCTGAAGATGCAAACCAGTGGTCTACTGAAAGTAATGATAGAAGAAAATCAGCTGGGGTTCATCAAGTAGATTCTTACACATCAGTGCAAGCCCAGCTAGACACAATGGCCAGAGAGATAAGAAAGTTACCATTGGCTAAGGTACAGAGTGAGCCGCAAGCAACATGTGACTTTTGTGGAATCGGACACCCTACACATGAATGTGAAGCTTCAGCAGAAATAAATGTCGTGGGGAGCTTTGATAGAGGAAACTACCAAAATGGAAAAAATTTAACTTCATGGGATAGAGGCACCCAGGTTTGTTTTGGAGTTAACTAGGTGGTAGTGCAAATGCATGGCAGCAAAATAACTCCAAACCCTAGGGATAGGGAGCTCCAATTTTTCAAAATTAGTAGAGGCAGCAATATCATCCTTCACAGTCTAATCAGTCTAGCATGGAAGATCTATTAGAGAGAAGCTATTAGAGAACAGGGCACAACCATAAGAAACTGGGAAAGACAGGTGGGGAAACTGCCTATTCTATTTTCTGAATGATTCCAGGAACTCTCCCTACTGATACTAATAGAAATCCAAAAGAGACAATAAATGCGGTGTCTTTGAGGAGTGGGCACGAATTGGAGGATCCCAGGGCAAAACAAAAGGATGATCTGATTGAAAGACAGGTGGAGATTGTGGAGGAGGAGAAAAATGACAACATTCAAAAATGTGCAGGATTGGTAGATGATCGTCTGAAGAAAGGGGAGACTAGAGTGAAGAAGAAGAAGAAAGATTAGAATGCAACGAATGAGGAGACTGAAGAAAGTAAATGCATGCCTGCTCTACCTTCCCACAAAAGTAGAAAAGAGAGAAGTTGGAAAAACAATTCAGGCGATTTCTAGAAGTGTTCAAGCAGGTGCATGTAAATATACCTTTCATAGAGGTGCTTTCACATATGCCAGCTTATGCTAAATTTTTGAAGGAGATATTGTCCAAGAAGCGAAAAGTGGAATAGACATCAGTGGTCAATCTGACAGAGCATTATAGTGCAATATTGCAAAATAAGCCCCCTTAGAAGTGTGGAGATGTGGGGAGTTTTACTATACCATGCTCTTTAGGAAGTACTATGTTTAAAAAAAATTGTGTGATTCAGGTGCTTCCATTAATATTATATCTCTGTTTATTTTCAGGAAATTGGAGGGAGAGATTGGAGAAATCAGGTCGATACCTGTGTCCTTGCAGCTGGCGGATCAGACCACAATCATACTTGAAGTATAGTGGAAGATATGCTGGTTCGGGTGGACAAATTTGTTTTCCCTGTGGACTTCATTGTGGGAACATGGAGAAGAATAGGGAGGTCCCTCTAATATTAGGAAGACCCTTCTTTGCTACTGGCATAGCAATTCTGGATATTCAACAAAGGCGGCTCATGCTCAGAGTGCGGGAAGAATGGTTGATCTTCAAGATGGAAGGAGAAGGGNGGGGGGGGCTAAAGGATCAAATTAGAGGGAGTCAAACGGATAAGTGTGGGGTGTATCCAAAAAAGGCCGACTTTGATTGGGCGTGCGAAGGAGATCCTGACTTCGATTCAGACCCCGACTAGATGAATCAGGAAAGTTTTCTTTACCTCTTGCTTTTTATTTGTGTGTCATGGGAACATGCCACAATTTAAATTATGGGGTGAGAAATGTAAATATGTATATGTGTGTTTGATTTCATTTCTTTTGATTGAAAAAAAAAATTGACTTATCCCGATGATCGATTTCCTCGGCTGTCTTCTTGAGGGATTAAAGTCGAAGGAAAATGTTTTTAGCCGTTTATTTTTGTTTTGTTTTCTTAGGTAGTGTAACAATTCACACCCCCACCTCCCCCGGTTTCTCTTTGTGCCCGATTCTTTTCAAGGGTTTTGCTGAAACCGGGTATAGATAGTTTTTTCTTTATTAGGAATAGTGAAGTCTTGTGCTACGTATTAAATGGATATGACTTTTCCTGACGTTGTTGTTCCTTGAGAGTAGTGAGTGCCTTAGTGGTGACGCCTAGAATCAGTTCTTGACTCGTAGATAGGTACCTTAGGTTGTTTGATTGTGACTCTGCTTAACGTCTTTAACTATAGAGTCGGGATGGACCTGGTCCTAAGTGAGTTATGTGCCATGTGTATGCGAGGTTGTTGGTGATATTCTGTGCATGTCAGTTGATGTCTAGAACTTGCCCCGTGTGTTTGCAAAGTGAAATAGTAGTCTTGTTTAGTCTAGAAAAGGATATAGGCATCTCTTTGTTGAGCCAATTATATGCTTTTACCCACCTACTTAATGGATATCTTAGTTAGCCCCGTTGAGCTTGTATTCCTATTTATTAGCAACCACACTACAAGTTTGACTCCTTTGTTTGAATTGTTTATCTGTTTGAACCTTTTACCTCTTGTGAGCACTTGAATTTGTATGAGCTTGTAAAAGCTAAATGGAGGTATAGTCAGCTTTTGGTGTGAAACTATTGAAAAAGGAGAAAGGTGCATTATTTAAAAATCATGAGAGCCACATGTAAGGAATTGGAAAAAATAAAGAAAAATCAATCAAAATTTCGAAAATAAGAAAGAAAAAAAAGTGTGTATTTGGCAGAAAAGAGAAAAACTGATCCCTTGCTAGTGGTAGTTCTCGTCTTGTTTGTGCTTAAAGATATATGGAGCTTAATGTTGTGAATTTTGGGGTTTGGTTCAAAATAAGTATGGGGCATAAATGATGAAATTGTATGTATTAAAGTGCTCGGGGATGTGTAGTCACTATATCCAAATGTATCAACTCGTCGCACATCCTATATTACAACCAATTAAAGTCCTACTTGATCCTTGATTGAATGAGTTAAATGAGTAGAGTATTACACACTACGGGCAAGCCTATGGTACATTCTTTGTGGTGCGTGAAATTTATTTCCAAGAATGAGCGAATTCTTTCTATCTGGAGTTCCTATTTGCTCTTGAATTTTATTATGTGTGGAACTATCCTCTATTGTTTGTGTGAGGGCACATGATTTGCGAAGGTAAGGTAAAGTTTTTGACCTCTGTGTTAGAGTAAGTGAGCAGGTTGTGAAAATTGCGTGGTGCTTTTGAGTCGAGTCTTGAGGCCAAGATGTTATGAATTGGTGCTTAGTCTATTTTAAATATTATTGGCATGATGAGTTAGGGAATTTGTTTGACGAAAAGGCTGTCCCTATGGGAAGTGTAGTTTGATTGCTCGAGGACGAGCAATGGTTTGAGTGTGGGGTGTTGATGGTAGGGTAGAATCCCATGTTTTAGTGGTAATTTGCACTCCAATTACTGTATATTTTACTTTTGTTTGAGCTTAAATGTTAGTGTATTGCACTTATTATATATTTTATGCCTTGCATGACGTGATTCCAAGTTAAAAAGATAATTTGGAACTAAATCGAACAATGTGGAGCTTTGAAGTATGAGTAAAAGCCCAAGGGATTAAACGAGAATCGCGTTCGGGGGTCGGGACCCAAGTCTGGATATCAAAAATTGACGAAAATGAGTTACTATGTGAAAACTGCACAGTCGCGTCGCATGGGGCGGTGCGGCAATGCTTTGGTGCTGCTGTCCATCATAAGTTGCTCTCAGCACGACGCATGGGGCAGCACGCGTGTACAAATGTCTAAGAGTAATTTTTTCTGTTTTGGCTTGAAATGGATAGATTCATCCGGACCCACTCCTACATAGTATAAATACTCCAAAAAGACGTTATTGAGGGGACTTTTGACCTTGGAAGCATTGAGAGAGCATTGGATGCCACAATACACATAATTTCATCATCTTTCCATCAATTAAATAAGGGAGTTTGGATTATAACGTTATATTGATGCTTTCTTACTCTTTAATTGTAATTGTGATGACTTTCTCCATGATTATGAAGTAGTTTATATTAGGGTTTGACGGATATGGTATTTTGATAAATATTTGTGGATTTTAACTCTAGTTCTTGCTTGAATACGTTGAATACGATTATGGAGTTTTGAAATGTTAATTTATTCAGCGATTTGTTTAATCGAAAGAAGAATATTTTGGTGATTATCCTTGCATTATTTTGTTTGATTTAATTCATTAGTTCTCTTAAGTAATTGAAAGAGCTTGTTGATTTGTTGATTAAATCAAGTTAGGGAGAATATTCGAGAAATGTTCTCCTAAAGACTAATCCAGTAACGCATGCTTGCATACTTTCACAGTGCTTATATTAGTTCACCTCGTAGAGTTAAGATTTAATCGAGAGAGGAGTCTTGACTACACGTTTGAACTAATCATCAAGTGAATTCGTGTGAATCATTAGAATATTAAAGTGAATTAAACTAGAGTTAAATCCAAAATAGCTATCTTGCGCCTATCCTGTCAAACCCTTATTCCTCACATTGAAAAGAAACCAACTCTATTAATCTCTAATTTTTGGAAGTCAATTGTCAGTTGCTTTACTTTAGTAGTTAACCGTAGTTAGAAATCATTCAAAATCAAGTTTTTATCGTCCTGAATAGCGCTAAACTAGAAATTACTAGAGAATTATTTAAATCAAATCCCTGTGGAGATGATAATTTAACTATACTCTCTTTGGCTAACGAGCATTAATTTCATGTTGTGTTTTGCGCTTGTTAGTTCACGATGTGGCAGCTTGGTAAAGCCTCATGTTTGCGAGCATGTTCTCGCGTTCGCATATAAGATTTTGGGGAGCAGAAGCTTTGTGTGCTTCGCGAACGCGAGGCACTTGCCGCGTTCGCGAAGAAGGACGTATGGGTAGTGTATAAGTTTGCAAAATCGGGTTTTGGTTCATTTTATCTCAATTATTTCATGGGAACCGATGTTGAGGTGATTTTGAAGTGCCATTTTCATCATCTTTCATGTGGTAAGTGATTCGTACACATTGTGAGTTAAATATATATATAAAAAAATTTTAACATAGAAATTTGTAGAAATTATGGGATTTGTGAGAACAAAAACCTATAAATGGTAAATTTGGATTTTTACCACGAAATTTGACATGGAATTAGGAATAAATTACATATTTGAGTTTGTGGTGCTATGGGCAATGTTTATCTTTGAAAATATTTGGAATCCGGGCACGTGGGCTTGGGGGTTGACTTTATTGACTTTTCGAGCGAAGTTATGAATTGTTGTAGATTGTTAAATTATGAGTATTAGAGTATATTTTGATTGGTTTTCACGTTGTTTGATTAATTTCAGATCGTTTGGCATCGGATTTACGAGTTAGAGAGGTGTTGGAGCCGATTATCAGATTTCGGAGCAAGATAAGTCTCCTGTCTAACCTTGTAATGAAAAAACTACCCCGTAGGTGTTGTATTTGTTATGTGCTACTTGTTGTGGGTCGACATACGCGCGAGGTGACGAGAGTCTATACGTAGGTAGATTCATGTTTATGTCTGCGTAGACCTAGAAATTTACCATGAAATAGTTGTATTACTTGAATCCAATTTGTTGGTTTAATTACTCAAAACTTATAATCGAAATTTTATAGTGATCATGATTAGATCAAACTTCAATACCTTGAGCCGTTTGGCGGGATAATTAATTGATAGGAAATGTCATGCTTGCTTTATGTCCCTGACCTTGTGTTGCAAATACGTGACCGTAATTCGATAAGTTTCTTCTTTCACTAGGGATCGGGCCAAATGACTCGGCAGTATGTATATCGAGATACATCCACGGATCGTGCCGTACGACCACGACAGTGTATGTACATGACTATATGGATCGGACCGTATGACCTCGGCATAATTCATGCGTAAAATCGTTAGGAGTCCGAATATCCACGAGGTTACCTTGTTTAGTGATACTTGGCAATTACATGATATTTCCTTCATTACTTGAGATCTGATATTTACTTGACGGTTCTTATTTGTTGAGATGGCATGTGGTATTTGGGGATTTTAAATTAATATTTTGTCAAAGGATTACATTAGTTATTATTTCTTATTCCATTGATACTGTTGTACTTCATGCCTATGTATAATTCTTGTATTTTATTTATTGAACCACTAGTAATTGTCGATGTCGACCCTTCGTCACTATTTCTCCGGAATTAGGCTAGATACTTATTGGGTACGCGTTGATTTACGTACTCAATTGTGCAGATATATTTTGATGGTCATTTGGACGCATAGGCGAAGCCGTTGAGGGGACTTTACAGTGAGCTGCATTCCATGTTACGATCCGCAGCACACGGAGTCTACATCTTTTTTATTTATGTTGTCCTGTCTATTTTACATTCCAGAGAGATATAGTTTAGTACTCTTTTATTTTATGTACTACTAATGTTTTTTATCTTCATGATTTTCTATGCCTAATTTCCTTTACTTAATAAAACCTATAAATTGTCAAAAGCAATAAAATAAGTAATAAAGATGGTAGTTCACCTTTTACTTGCATAGAAGCGATGATGGGCGCTATCACAATTTATAATGGGAATTGGATCGTAACAGACAATGCCATCGTGTATTATTCTCTTCGTAAAATATATGCATGCCATTTTCAACATATGACAAGAGGAAAGTTGTTATACAAAATATTGTATAATGTAATGCAATTTATTTGAAAGTTCTCTATATCTCGCCTCCGATTAGTTATTTTTAGTTACCAATAATATTTATCAAGAAGTATATTTAAATATTTTAACAGTAAAGGAACTTCCCTGTACATTTTTATTATCAAACATGTTACGTCATATAATTTTATTTTTCGAATACAAGTGCGAGGCACATGTATGGAGATTTGCAAAAAACAAAAAAAAAAAAAACAAAAAAAAAAAGGTGAAGAATAATATGGTAAAAAGTTCAAGCAAGAAATGGAGGAATAAG
>MCJB01022140.1:51271-128403 GCA_002018475.1 Nicotiana obtusifolia | reverse complement strand
TTATATATATATATATATATATATATATATATATATATATATATATGTGTGTTGGGGGAGGGGGGTTTGCGCATGTGGCGTGACAAGGCGGAAATATTATTATGCGCATGTGGCGAGACAATATGGGCATTAACTTTATTGTTGCGCACGTGGCGAGACAAGGGGGGCTATGTCGGGGATGATTTGTGACGACTTGGGATGGCCTGAGGGCATTGTTATTGATGATATTTGTCTAGTGGGGTGCCTACCTTGTGTGAGTCATGCATTTTACGTTTTGTTGTGTTGTTTCCTATGTGACATTCGTTCTCTCAGCTCTTACATGTTGGCTCGAGTTGTGATAGAACACTCGCACAAGCATACACATAATTAATCACTCATATCGGTTTGAGAAGATGAACCCTGATGTTTATTTATCATTTACATGTATTCTCGTATACTTGCCTTCTGTATGAGAGTTGTACTATTGGCACGTGAGTTATCCGTGCGGATATGAGATATTGTCACTCCCTTGGCACATGAGTTGTTCGTGTAACACGCGAGTTGTCTGTGTGGTTGTGATTTGTAATGTGGGCATAAGATGCCAAGAGATTTGGATTCGTGATTTAGGACCCGTGATTTGTGATTATAAGGTGTGGTGCCTTGGAAATTCTTGTATAAACCTTATGTGAAAGCGGTTGTTTATTGCGTTATTACCTATTTGTTCCTTATTGCTAATTGTTGCTTCTATTTTTCTATTGCAAGTATTGTTTAGTTATTTTCACCATGCTTAGGTTTATATTGATATTATTCCCTATTAGTTTCACATTCATACTCGTACAGGGTATCATGTCTAGTAGGTATTTTGACTGTCCCACATCACTACTCCATCGAGGTTGGTGTTGATACTTACTGGGTACTGCTGTGGTGTAGTCATGCTATGCTTGCTGCACATTTTGTGCAGATCTAGGTACTCGGAGTTTGTTTATCGCTAGATAGCTAATCGAGTATTGCCGTGGAGACTTCAAGGTATACTTGCCGTCGCGTTTGCAGGCCTCGTAATCACCTTCTGAAATTTATTTTGTATATTTTATTTCTATTCTGGAACAGTTGTACTTAGAGATTTTCTAGTGAACTCAATGGAGCTTATGACTTATACGACTGGTTTTGGGATGTAATGTATCTACATTGGAATTGTTGGGTTTATAGAAATATCTGGTTCATGTTTAATAGTTTTTTAGTATAAAACTATTATTATTTCGGTATGTGTTAAGCTTGCCTAGTCTTAAAGACTAGGGTATGCGTTAGACTTACGTAGTCTGTACTTATCTTCGAGAGGCTACGAAACTATTAGGAAACTTCACTTCTTTCATTCCACCTTTGTCATTCTATTCTCTCACTGATGGTGAGAACACGAGCGGCTGTTACTGATGACGCTGCCCCCATAGTCAGTGTTGTTAATGGCCGGGGTAGAGGCAGAGGCAGTGGAGGAGCACGTGCTATAACTAGAGCACCTACTAGAGCAGCAGATGAGGAGCCACCAGTAGCTCCGATTAGGGGACAGGCACCGGAGGCTCCTGTTGCTGCCCAGGGACATCAGGAGACTTTAGCGTAGTTCCTATGCATGTTTGATACATTGGCTCAAGCGGGATTGATTCCGGTTGCACCAGCTACTTCACAGACCGAGGGAATAGCTCAGACTCCCGCCACCTGTACTCCGGAGAAGCGAGTCCACATTGTTCAGGTTCCAGGTGTCATGCCAGCACAACATGTTATTCCTGTTCAACCTGAGGTCAGGCTAGGGGCATCTGAGGAAGTGCAGCTGAGACTTGAGAGGTTCAAGAAGTATCATCATCCTACTTTCAGTGGCTTAGCTTCAAAAGATGCACACAGTTTTCTAGAAAAGCGTCATTATATTCTCCGTACCATGGGTATTGTGGAGACGAGTGGGGCTACTTTTACTACATTCCAGCTATCAGGAGCAACATATTAGTGGTGGCGGGTTTACGAGGATGGTAGCCCAGCCAATGCAGCTTCACTTTCATGAACTCCGTTTTCAGAGATGTTCTTGAAAGAGTTTGTACCCGGGATCATTTGGGATGCATGGCGCTTGGAGTTCGAGCATCTGCGCCAGGGTACTATGTCTGTGTCGGAGTATGCGATTTGATTCAGTGATTTGTCTAAGCATGCACCTGCTTTGGTTTCTATAGTTAGAGAGCTAGTCCGCAGGTTCATTGAGAGGCTCAGTTATGGTATCCGATTTAGCATGGCTCGGGTGTTGCAGATAGATGTTCTGTTTTAGTAGGTGGTAGGGATCGCTCACTAATTAAAGAGCATGCAGGGTCACGAGAGAGAGGACCGGTAGGTTAAGAGGCCTCGTGGACCGAGAGGATATACTGATCCCTATTTTAGAGGCAGGCCACATCATGGTAGAGGTTTTGTGGGTCGGCCAGTTTAGTTTGCACTTCAGGCTTCACGCGGTGTTTCAAATATCCATGTGTTTCAAAGTACCCATACCGGACAACTTCCATAGCCATATTAACGGAGAGTTTTCTTTGAGTGTGGAGGTACCAGCCATATGGTGAGTGATTCTTTTACTATGTTTATGTGCTCGTGTTAGTTGGGGAGTTCTATTGTGATAACCCGTATCTATCGTCCTTGTTTAGTTGCTATTGAGGGTCATGAGGCTTGGGTGGACTTTCTGTTAGTTAATACTGTAGGTTTTGACGTGATTTCTGGGTGGTTTGGCCACGATTTATGATCTGGGTTCTACAGGTATGAGAAGTTTGTTTCGTGTTGTGGGTTTGGTTCTACGGGGTTAGTTGGTAAAGTGTCTTGGTTGATGAGATGTTTATTTTAGTTGTGATTCCGAGATAAGGTTGGGGACCTAGTGTTCTTGATGGATAAGTGTGTTTGTGGTGGGCTATATGCCGCGGAGAGGTTATATTGAGGTAAGATTTGCTGTGGTTGTTGAATGTATCTTGCTTCTTCCTTGAGGATTGGATCCGTAGTACGGTATCACTAGGGAGTCATGCCCGTTTGGCTTGTTTGATAGTTCTCTCATGTTTTCCTCTTTTCCTATCCAGTCACATTTGAGATGTGCTTGTTGGGTTTAGATATATGTGCCCAGGTGACGTTTGAGGTGGCTTGTTGATCGGATGAGTAGTTATGAGTATTGTATGTTTCTTGCATTATTTTCAGCATCGTGAAGGTTTGGAACAAGGGTCTACTCGATATGAGTCTGTTTGCCGGTACCGGATTTGGTAATGGGCGGCTATTATGGTTAGAGTTATTTCTATGGGCATATGGATGATGTGTTATGTCGTGTGGTTATACCTTGAGGGTGCATGCATGAACCATTGTAGCTAGTTAAGGGTTTTACAGTGTGTTTGTGCGATAATAGGGCCCTTGGTAGATATAGAGATTTGGTTCTAAGGTTTATCGGCAGGAGTGGAAGGAATAATCTACGGTTGAGATGGTGTTGTCGGATTTGTGTGGATTGGGGTGACGTAGGATCACCTGTGTGCATGTGCATAGTGAGTTTATACAGTGATTTGATGGCTTGGGAAAGACTCTTGGCACGTTTGAAGATGAATGTTTGTTTAAGAGGTGGAGAATATAACGACTCGATCGGTCGTTTTGAGCTTTAAGATTCCGTTCAGTAGTTCGAGGTCTTGAGTGGGTTTATATTATGTATTATGACTTGCATGCATGGTCGGATTTGATTTTCGAATGTTTTGGGACGAACTTGAATGAGTGTTTCTCACTTTAGAAGCTTAAGTTTAAAATGTTGAGGTTTGACTTTTGTGAAAATGACCGCATAGCGGTGTTTTGGTGGCTCCGATAGGTTCTCATCATGATTTAGGACATAGGCATATGCCTGGAATCGAATTATGAGATCCGTAGGTTGATTTGTGTTTTTTTTGCCGAAATTGGCAATTTAAAGGCTTAGAATTTCTATAAGTTTGAACATAGGTTGACTTCAAAGCTATCGTGTTTGGATTTCTGTTCAGGACTTAGAATAAGTCCATTTTGTCATTTGGAACTTGTCCGCAAAGTTTGGCATTATTCTTAGTTGATATGATAGAAATTAGACGCGCGGTTGTGTTTTAAGATGTTCTTGTGTTTCATGTTGAATTCATGTGTTTAGAGGTCCGATTCGTGATTTCAATTGTTATTTTGATGATTTGATCGCGCGAGCGAGTTCATGTAATGTTTTTAGACTTGTGTCAATGTTTGGTTTGGAGCCTTGAGGGCTCAGGAGAGCTTCGTACGCGTAGCGGTGTATTGGATAGAGTTTAAGTTCTGCTAGTTTTGCACATATTCCTCAGGTCTCGCATTTGCGAGAATAGGATCGCAATTGCGATATTAAGCTGTAGTCTGCTAGGTTCACATTTGCGAACCAAGAATTCGCATTTGCGAAGGTGGGGCTGGGCAAGCTTTCTCGCATTTGCTATTAGTCAGGTCGCATTTGCGAGGTGTCTATTCTTCGCATTTGCGAACATGATGTCGCATTTGCAACTGTAACTGGGATGCAGGTTCTTCGCTTTTGTGATTGATTACTCGCATTTGCGGGGTACGAAATGCATTTGCCACACCTGTGACTGGACAAAAAGCTGAGGAACGGGATTTTTAGTCTCATATTCATATTTTGGAAACCTAGACTCGATAGGTGGCGATTTTGAAGAGGGATTTTCATCTATAAACTTTGGGTAAGTGATCCTAATCTATTGTTAATCTTATTCCATCAATATATCTTAGATTTTAACATCAAAATCATATGAATCAAAGTGAAAATTTATTGTGTTGTTTCCTATGTACCATTCGTTGTCTCTGCTCTTACTTGTTGGCTCGAGTTATGATAGAACAATTGCACAAACATACACCTAACTAATCCCTCATATCGGTTTAAGAAGATGAACCCTGATGTTTGTTGATCATTTACATGTATTCTCGTATACTTGCCTTCTGTGTGAGAGTTGTACTACTGACAAGTGAGTTGTCCGTGCGGTTTTGAGATATTGTTATTGCTGGCACGTGAGTTGTCCGTACGGACATGAGATATTGTCACTCCTTTAGCACGTGAGTTGTCTGTGCAGATATGAGGTATTAATGGTAATGGCACGCGAGTTGTCCGTGTAGCACGTGAGTTGTCCGTGCTGTTGTGATTTGAAGTGTGGGCACAAGATGCCAAGAGATTTGGGTTCGTCATTTCGGACCCGTGATTTCTGATTATGAGGTGTGGTGCCTCGGAAAAATTCTTGTATAAACCTTGGGTGAAAGCGATTATTTATTGCGTTATCACCTGTTTGTTCCTTATTGCTTCTAGTTTTCTATTGCTAGTATTGTTCTGTTATTTTCACCGTGATTAGCATTATATTGATATTATTCCCTGTTTGTTTCACATTCATACTTGTACAAGATATTATGTCTAGTAGGTATCTTGACTGTCCCTCGTCACCACTCCATCGATATTAGTGTTGATACTTACTAGGTACCGCAATGGTGTAGTCATGTTATGCTTGTTGCACATTTTGCGCAGATCCAGGTACTTTGGAGTTTGTTTATTGCTGGATAGCTGATCGAGTATTGCCGTGGAGACTTCAAGGTATACCTGCCGTCGCGTTCATAGGCCTCGGAAACACCTTCTGAAGTTTATTTTGTACTGTTTATTTCTATTCCGGAACAATTGTACTTACAGATTTTCTAATAAACTCAATAGAGCTTATGACTTGTATTACCGGTTTTGGGATGTTATGTATCTACATTGGAATTGTTGGTTTTATATAGAAATCTCTAGTTCATGTTTAATAGTTGTTTAGTAAAAAACTATTATTATTTCGGTATATGTTAGGCTTACCTAATCTTAGAGACTAGGTGCCATCATGACTTCTTCGAAGGGATTTTGGGTCGTGACATGCTTGGACTTAAGGAAGTTTTCGCTGTTGCTGGTGTTTGAGACTTTGTGCTTCGCGATCGCGAAGGGGAAACTTGGGGCTGGGATAGAAACTTGGTCGCGAATACGACCAGACTCTCGCGAACGCGCGGGCATGGTCGCGAATACGACCAGCCTCTCGCGAACGCGCAGGGTTATGGGGCCTGAAGAGTGCTTGACAGTAACTCTTCGTGAACGCAATTGTTAGACCGCGAACGCGAAGGCAGAGGGGAGTAATTCTTCGCGAACACGGCGAGTGGATCGCGAATGTGAAGGCCTTTGGCCACTACTGCTTCGCGATTGCATCAGGAGCTTCACGAATGCGAAGAAGACCTGACGCCAGCGATAAAAAGCAGACCCAAAAGTCAGGATTTATCCCATTTCTCACCTTTTTCAAGTTTGAGCTCGGCCTAGAGGCGATTTTGAAGAGGTTTTTCAGCCCAACTTCATAGGTTAGTAGATTTTAACTTGTTTCCATAGATTTCCATAAACACCCATTGATTCTAACCTTTAATCTTTGCTTTTTCATGGTAGAAATTGGGGATTTCAGTAGAAATTGGAGATTTTGAGAAATTGAGATTTAGACCTCAAATTAAGGTCGAATTTCGAAACTAATAACATAACCGAGCTTAGGGGTGAATTGGTAATCGGTTTTGGTTCGAATCTCAGGTTTCGACCAGGCGAGCCCTAAGTTGACTTTTATTGACTTTTCCAAAAACATTAAAGACCGAATATTTTTCAGTCGTGGGTAGTTATAAAAGCTTATTTTGAATTATTTGTCATGACCCCAACTTCCCTCCTTACGATGTCGTGGTGGCACCTAGTCTCTACGTCTAGGTAGGTCTAATCATTTAATCATAACTTGATAGAAATAATTAATAGAAATTCTAAAGCAAGTCTGATAGACTCATATAACCTTCCAAAACAACACACTTCCCAAAATCGGTTGAACTAAGTCATAAGCTTTCAGAGTAAATTAGAATGTCTACTACATCACTGGCTGAATGAAAATATAATAGGAAGTAAAGATAAAGGAAGGTAACTCTGTCACGACCCCAATCTCCCATCGTAGGATGTCGTGATAGAACCTAGTCTCTAAGACTAGGTAAGCCTAACATACATGAAGAAATAACGGAAACAATAATACAACTTCAAATTTAAACCAACCAGCTCTCAAAATGAACTCCACAATACAACTGACAATAACTCCTAAAATCTTGTGAGACTGAGTCATAAGCTCTACGCGAGTATACTGAAACATCCCTAATACATCACTATATAAATAGTGTATGCAATAGGAAACGAGGACAGAGGGTGACTTCGAGCCCTGCGGATGCCCGCAGATATTCCTTGAAGTCTCCGATATGGAAGCTCTACTCACTGGTGCCTAGCCTAGTATGAGGTACCTGGATCTGCATAAAAAAATAGGCAGAATCGTAGTATGAGTACACCATAATGGCACCTAGTAAGTACCAAGCCTAGCCTCGATAGAGTAGTGACGAGGTTAGGTCAAGACACCTACTAGGATAAGAATAACAAATTTGAACAAGTATAATACAGTCCAAGGATGTAAACGAGGAAAATGAGGCAATAAGGAAATACAACAAGATAGACTTCAATTGAATTTAAATCAATAAATGCAACAAGGAAGGAACAAATATTAAGATCATCAAGTAAACAATTCGGACAAATACAACTGAGGTAAATGAGAGATGAAAATAAGAATCACAATCAAGGTACCGCCTCGTAATCTCATTTCACATTTACAATCACAATCCTTCCTCATATATTACCACGGGAGCCTTACATTTAGTTGTAAAATTCATTTTTCCCGAAATACCTTATCACATCACGTGTCTTGAAGTAGTTTCCCTACTAGCAACACGTATATCAAGCCAATTTTATCTCACCGCATACGTATCAACCCTTATCCTTATACCACCGCATGCGTAACAATGTCACATCATATCACAACTAGCACCTCAAGTGCCCAAATATCACAACTTTCCAGAAGAATCAACAATATCAACGTTTCTATAACAAATAGCTCATGGCTCAACCACAATGTGTACAAGGGTCTTAGCAATAGCAACTGAAAGAGAATAGCTCAATAAGAATGATTTTTCAACAATTTACAACTTTTCCTCAATGTGATCACGAATTTTACAACATTAAACCCAAAACATAACAAAGAGATATTCCAGAAATAACAACTTCCAGTAAGGTAACTCAACAGTTGAATAATTGACAAGGCAACAAGGAAACAATAACGTCAACTAAGCATGCAAGGGCAAATAACAAGTAAGAGATGGGACAAGTATTAACAATTTTAAATAAAGCATGTAAGGATAGATTAACAATGATGTATATAACATGTTATGACCATTCGATTAAAGGCATGGAAAGAATCTACATAGCTTAAATCGTTCAATTACCACATATAGCCCGTGTACCCGCTCGTCACCTTGTGTATACAGCTTTCACGTACCACCAATGACACAAAACAACTCCAATCCTAATGGGTAATTCCCCCACATAATGTTATGCAAGATACTTACCTCAAACAAGCTAGCTCAATCCGCTAGTAAGCCTTTTCCGTGACATCCGACTCTGAACGGCTCGAATCTAGCCAAAATAACATTATACTATCAACACAAACCATAGGAAACTATTATGGAATAAAGTTGTAATCTTTAAAAAAAATCAAAGAAGTCAACTCAAAAAGTCAACCCCAAGCTACGTCTTGGAACCCGAACAAACTTACAAAACCCGAACACCCATTTAATAACGAGTCCAAGCATACTAAATTATTTAATTACGGCCTCAAATTAACCTTCAAATCCTCAAAATATAGCTTATGAAGTATTCACAAATTTCTCCAATTTTTCCAACTCAAAACACTAATTAAATGGTAAAAACAAAGATGGATTCATGTATAATAATCAAATGCGACTCAAAATCACTTGCCCCGAGCAACTCCTTTTAATAATCGTTTCAAAAATCGCCCAAAACGGAGGTCTCTAACTCAAAAGATGAAAAATGTAACAAAACCCTCGATTTGGAAATTAAATATCTGCTGCACAGTTATTACCCTATGCGATCGGGAACACAATTTAAACCAGCTCACAAAAACTCATACGCGATTGCGGAACATACGACGGGAACGCGGTGACCAGTGACTTCAGGCTACGCGATTGCAGTCAAGGCCACACGAATGCAAAGAACAGCACGTGCCCGCCCAAGAACCTCTCTTCCTTATACGCGAACGCGTTCTCACGCACGCGTTCGCGATGCACAAGCTCCCAAACCATCGCGATCACATCCCTAACTTTGCAAACAAGAAGAGTAATAATCCATCAATCACTAACTACTCTACGTGATTGCGGCATATCCTTTGTGAACGCGATGAAGGAAATCAGAAACACAAAAAACCAGCAATCTCAATACGTGAACAAATTGTCCGAACTCAATCCAAAACAAACCCGGGGCCCCAAGGACCCTGTCCGAACATACCAACAAGTCCTAAAACACGATACGAACTTGCTTGAAGCCTCAAATCACATTGAACAACACCAAAACCACGAATAGCACATTGATTCAAACCTAATGAACTTATGAACTTCCAACTTCTAAAACTAAATGCTGAAACATAACAAACCAACTCCTAATGACCTCAAATTTTGCACACAAGTCACATATGACATAACAAACCTATTCCAACTTTCGAAACCAAAATTCGGACCCGATATCAATAAAATTAACTCTCGCTCAAACTTCTCAATCTTCCAAACCTTCAACTTTCCAACTTTCGCCAATTCAAGCCAATACGACCTACGGACCTCCAAATCAACGAGCATACGCCTAAGTCCAAAATCACCATACGAAACTATCAGAACCATCAAAACTCCATTCTGTTGTCGTCTATACAAAAGTCAAACACTGGTCAACTCTTTTAACTTAAGCTTCCAACTTTGTGACTAAGTGTCTCAATTCACTCTGAAACTCACCCGAAACCAAAACCAACAACCTCGGCAAGTTATATAACCATAATATAACATAGAGGAGGCAATAAATAAGAGAACAGGGCTAAAATACTCAAAAAGTACTGGCAGGATCTTTACATCTTCCCCCTCTTAAAATAATTATTCGTCCTTGAACGAGTATAGAGACATACCTGAAGTGGTGAAAAGATGAGGATAATGGCTATGCATATCATGCTTGGCCTCCCAAGTCACTTCCTTGACTGGTTGACCCCTCCATTGAACCTTCACTAAAGCAATGTTCTTTGAACTCAACTTTTGGACATGCCTCTCCAAGATGGCCACCAGCTCCTTAGCATAAAACAAATCCTTATCCAATTTGACTAAGCTGAAATCTAAAACATAGGACGGATCACTGCGATACTTCCGGAGCATAGAAACATGGAACACCGGATGAACTGCAGATAACTAGGTGGCAATGCAAGCTTGCAGGACATCTCTCCGACACTCTCAACGATCTTAAAAGGGACGATATACCTAGGGATCAACTTGTATTTCTTCCTGAACTTCATCATGGCCTTCATGGGTGAATCCTGGAGCAAAACTCGCTCTCCTACCAAAAATGCAAACATTACAAACCTTCCGATTCGCATAACGTTTCTTTCTAGGTTGGGATGTACGAAGCCTATCCTTGATCAACTTTACCTTCTCCAAGGAATCTCGAACCAAACTCCTTCTTAATAACTTAGCCTCTCCCGGCTGAAGCCAACCAACTAGAGAATGACACTGTCTCCCATATAAGGCCTCACAAGGAGCCATCTGAATACTCGACCAGTAGCTATTATTGTAGGCAAACTACGCAAGCGGAAAGAACTGATCGCAAGAACCCCCGAAATCCATAACAAAGACACAAAGCATATCCTCTGAGATCTGAATGGTGTGCTTGGACTGCCCGTTTGTCTGGGGGTGGAATGATGTACTCAACTCCACCCGTGTGCCTAACTCACGTTGTACGGCTCTCCAGAAGCACAATCTAAACTGCATGCCACGGTCAGAGATGATGGATACCGGCAATGCCATGAAGTTGAACAATCTCCCAGATATAGACTCGAGCCAGCTACTATGAAGAATAGGTAGTCATCACCGGAATAAATGAGCCAACTTAGTCAACCTATCCACAATCACCCATACATCGTAAAATTTCTTTTGAGTTTGTGGGAGCCCAACCACAAAGTCCATGGTAACACACTCCCATTTCCACTCTGGAATCTCATGTCTCAGAAGCAACCCAACTGACCTCTAATGCTCATACTTTGCTTGCTGATAATTTAGGCACCAAGCTACATAATTCACTATGTCTTTCTTCATTCTTCTCCACCACATTAATGGAGTACCGCGAACTGTGGGCCTCCTAAAGAACCAACTCATGTCACCCATCCACATTAGGTACACATAATCAGCACTGTATCCACAACACACCGTCATCTCCGATAGAAACCTCCTTGGCATCGCCGTGCTATACCGTGTCCTTAAGGACGAACGAATGGGGGTCATCGTACTAACTCACTCTATTGCAATCATATAAAGAAGACCGCGAAACCACGCAAGCAAGAACTCGACTGAGCTATGAAATATCCAATCTAACAAACTGGTTGGCCAGGGCCTAAACATCTAGGGCTAGTGGCCTTTCTAATGCTGGCAGATATGCTAAAATGCCTAAGCTTCTACCTTTCGACTCAAGGAATCGATCACCACATTGGCCTTTCCGAGATGATATAGAATAGTGATATCATAGTCTTTTAGCAACTCTAACCATCTTCGCTACAGCAAAATAAGATCCTTTTGTTTGAACAAAAACCGGAGACTCCGGTGGTCCGTATAGACCTCACAAGGGACACCGTACAAATAGTGCCGCAAAATCTTTGAGACATAAACAATAGTTGCCAATTCCAAGTTGTGGATGTGATAATTCATCTCATGAAACTTCAACTACCGAGATGCGTAGGCAATCACCCTGCCGCCTTGTATCAATACCGCGCCAAGGCCAACATGTGACGCATCACAGTACACAGTGTAAGACCCTAAACCCGTAGGCAATGCTAACACTGGACTGTAGCCAAAGCAGTCTTGAGATTTTGAAAGCTCTCCTCACACTCCTCAGACCATCTGAAAAGAGCACCCTTCTGGGTCAGTCTAGTCATATGTGTAGCAATAGATGGAAATCTCCGGGCCAACTCTGCACTGCTTCAATCTTCTTCGGATCTACTTAGATCCCCTCACTTGACACCACATGAACCAAAAAACACCACTGAATCAAGCCAGAATTCACACTTTGAAAATCTTGCATACAACTTCTTCTCTCTCAAGGTCTAGAGCACAATCCTTATGTGCTGCTCATGATTTTCCCGACTGTGGGAGTACACCAAGATGTCATCAATAAACACAATGACAAAAGAATAAAGAGATGGTTGAAATACACTATTCATCATATGCATAAATGCTGCTGAGCTTTGGCCATCCCAAATGACATTACAAGGAACTCGTAGTGACCATACCGAGTCCTGAAAGTAGTGTTCGAGATATCCAGCTCCCAAAGCTTCAGCTGATGATACCTTGATTACAAATCAATCTTTGAGAACACACTAGCACCCTGTAGATGATCTAATAAGTCATCAATGCGCGATAATGGGTACCTGTTCTTCATTGTAACCTTGTTCAACTGCCGAAAATCAATACACATGCGCATAGCATCATCCTTTTTCTTCAGAAACTTAGTCGAAACACCCTAAGTGGACACACTGGGCCGTATTAAAACCTTATCAAATAACTCTTGCAACTGCTCCTTTAACTCCTTCAACTCCGCTAGGGCCATACATGGTGGAATAAAAATAGGCTGAGTAAGCAGCAATAAGTCAATACAAAAATCGATATCTCTATCGGGCGGCATGCTTGGAAGATCTGCCGGAAATATATCTACATAGTTTCTCACTACTGGAATGGACTCAACGGTAGGAGTATCAACACTGACATCTCTCACAAAGTCTAGGTATGCATCACACCCCTTCTTAACCATCCGATGTGCCTTAAGGAAGGAAACAACCCTTCTAGGAACATAATCCAAAGTACTCCTCCACTCTAACTGTGGCAAACCTGACATAGCCAATGTCACAGTCTTGGCGTGACAATCTAGAATAACATGATAGAGCGACAACCAATCCATGACAAAGATAACATCAAAGTCTACCATACTGAGCCACAATAGATCAACCTTGGTATCAAACCACCAATAAAAACTAAACACGACTGATACACACGGTCAACAACAATAGAATCTCCCACAGGCAGGGGCACATAAACATGAGAACTCAGAAAATCACGAGATATACCCAAGTATGGAGCAAAGTAAGATGATACATATGTGTAAGTGGACCTTGGATCAAAGCATACTGATGTATCTCTATGAAAAATCGGAACGATACTTGTGATAATTGTGTATGATGCAACTGCCTCCATCCTACCTAGAAAAGCATAATACCTAGCCTGGCATCCCCCTTTAGGGTGACCTCTAACCGCCTGACCTCTACCCCTAGCTGGCTGTGCAGATGGAGAGGCAACTGGAGTAGTAACCATGGCCTAAGGAGTCTGGGTACCCTGTGGAATACGTGGAGCCTGAGTAGTCAGTGGAGGTACACCCCTCATGTGTCTTGGACAGTCCCTCACCATATGATGGGTAACATCACGCTCAAAACAAGCTCTCGGTAGGCATGGCTGCTGAAACTAGTGACTTACTGCTAAAAGCACCCCGTGTAGGAGGTACACTAGACAGTGACAGTGCATAGTGGGCAACATGAGCCCTAAAAGTAGTCGAAGTACCACTAGAAGCTAGAAGTGCTGAATGAACTGGACGGCTCACATAGCCCATGCCATAACGGGCTACAACTAGGGAACGAGCACCACTATATCCATTAGAATATCAAGGCCTCTTGGCCTCTCTGTCCTCTCTCTTGTGGCCCTGCATACCCTCCAATCACTTTGAGATCTCTCCTACCTCCTAATATGGGGTATCTGTCTCCAACTCTCAAGCCATGCTGAATCCAATACCATAGATTAGCCCCTCGATAAATCGACCCACCCACTTTTTGACTGTAGAAACCAAGGTAGGTGCATGTTTGGAAAACTCACTGAATCTGACATCATACTTTGACACTGTCATGGTACCCTGGCACAACTGCTCAAACTCCACACGCCATACATCTCGAAGGCTCTAGGGAAGAAACTCACTCACGAACATCTCTAGAGACTGAGCCCATGTGAGTGAAGCTGCATCTACCCTCCTGGTAATCCTGCTACCACTAATATGCTGGTCCATGAAAGTAGGAGGATGATACTTTTTTGTACCTCTCAATTATAAGCTGCTCCTCCTCAGATGCCGCTGCCTTAACCTCAGGCTGAACTGGAACAACCGGCATCATTGGTATAACCTCTGGGACCTGGTCAACATGGACCCCCTATTCTGGGGTACGGGCCGCGGGAGTCTAAGCTCCTCCCCCAGCCTGAGATATGGCTAGTGCAAGTGGAATCAACCCCGCCTGAGCTAGAGTAAATGTTCAAGAACCGTGCGAGGGTCTCCTGAATTGCAGGGGTGGAAACAGGCACCTCAGGTGCCTGCCCCCAACTAGATCTACTAGTGGCTCCTCTGTCGCAGCTCGGGCAGGTGCTCTGGCTGCACCACATGCCCCTCCTCGGGCTCTGCCCCAGCCCCGACCCCGACCTCTCACAGCTCTAGTAGGGGGCGCACGTGTCTAATCATTGGATCTAGCAGTGTGTGTCCTCACCAACTATGAGAGAATAGAATGACAAAGATTCAGAATTTCGAAGTCAACAAATTACAAAATAAGGAATCAAAGAAGTGAAGTTTCTTAACAATCCATAGCCTCTCAAAGATAAGTACAAATGTCTTTGTACTGATATGCAGGACTCTACTAAACCTACTTTTGACTCTTACACCTATGAACCTAGAGCTCTGATAAAAGCTTTCCAAAACCCTAATCTCCCACCATAGGATGTGTGATGGCACCTAGTCTCTAAGACTAGGTAAGCCTTACATATATGAAGAAATAAAGAAAATAAGAATAAAACTTAAAATTTGAACCAACCAGCTCTCATAAAAGAACTCCACAATACAGCTGACAATATCTCTCAAAATCTGGTGAGACTGAGTCATAAGCTCTACAAGAGTATATTTAAATATCCCTACTACATCACTATCTAAATAAAGAGTATGCAATAGAAAACAAGGACAGAGGGTGATTCTGAGGCCTGCGAGCGTCGATAGATATACCTTGAAGTCTCCGATTCCAGTGATGACTACCTATTTTTCAGAGCAGTAGGATTAGCTCTATATCTGCGAGATTGTCTGATTTCATGGCGTGCATGTATCCATCATCTATGATCGGAGCATGCAGTTTACATCGCGCTTTTGAAGAGCCGTACAACTTAAGTTAAGCACACGGGTGCAGTTGTGTATAGCATTCCACCCCCAGACAGACGGACAGTCCGAGCGCACCATTTAGATATTGGAGGATATGCTTCGTGGTTGTGTTATAGATTTTGGGGGTTTTTGGGATCAGTTTTTACCGCTTGCGGTGTTTGCCTACAACAACATCTACCAATCGAGTATTCATATGGCTCCCTATGAGGCCCTATATAAGAGGCTGTGTCGTTCTCCAGTTGGTTGGTTTGAGCTGCAAGAGGCTAAGTTATTAGGCACGGATTTGGATCGAGATGCCTTAGAGAAGGTCAAGTGGTCCAAGATTGGCTTCGTACAGCATAATATAGACAAAAGAGTTACGCGGATCGGAAGGTTCGTGATGTTGCATTCAGGGTTGGAGAGCGAGTCTTACTCCGGGTTTCTCCCATGAAGGGTGTGATGAGGTTTGGGAAGAAGGGCATGTTGAGCCCTAGGTTTATCAGACCTTTTGAGATTATTGAGAGGATTGGTGAGGTGGCCTACAAGCTTTTATTGCCACCTAGTCTATCTGTAGCCCATCCAGTGTTTCATGTTTCCATGCTCCGGAAGTATCACGATGATCCGTCTCATATTTTAGATTTCAGCTCAGTCCAATTGAACAATGATTTGACTTATGTTGAGGTGCCGGTGGCCATCTTGGACAGGCAGGTTCGGAAGTTGAGGTCAAAGAACATTGCTTCAGTGAAGGTTCAGTGGAGGGGTCAATCAGTCGAGGAGGTGACTTGGGAGATCGAGCATAATATGCGTAGCCATTATCCTTATCTTTTAACCAATTATGGTACGTCTCTTTACTTGTTCGAGTACGAATATTTTTTTTAAGAGGGGGATGATGCAACGATCCAGCCGATCGTTTTGAGTATTTTAGCTTCTTTCCCTATTTATTGCCTCCTCTATATAATATTGTGGTTATGTGACCTGCCGGGGCAGTTGGTTTACTGTCAGGTGAGGTTCGGAGTGAAATAGGACACTTAGTCCCAAAGTTGGAAGCTTAAGTTGAAAGAGTTGACCGAAGTTTGACTTTTGCGTAGACGATTCTAGAATGGAGTTTTAATGGTTCCGATAGTTTTTTATGGTGATTTTGGACTTAAGTGTATGTCCGGATATAGGTTTGCAGGCTCGTAGGTTGTTTTAGCTTGAATTGACGAAAGTTGGAAAGTCAAAGATTTGGAAGATTGAGAAGTTTGACGAATAGTTGACTTTATTGATATCGGGTTTGGATTTTTGTTTCGGAAGTTGGAATAGGTCCTTTGTGTCATTTATGACTTGTGTGCAAAATTTGAGGTCAATCAGAGTTGGTTTGGTATGTTTCGGCATTAGTTTTAGAAGTTAGAAGTTCATAAGTTCATTCGGCTTGAATCCGATTCGTAGTTGTGGTGTTGTTTGACGTGATTTGAGCCTTCAAGCCAGTTAGTATCATGTTTTAGACTTTTTGGTATGTTTGAACCAGGTCCCGGAGGCCCCGGGCGTGTTTCAGATTGAGGTAGGACAATTTGATCTAGAAATGAGATTGCTCATTTTCTAAGTTTCTGGTCTCCTTCATCGCGTTCGCGAAGATTATACCGCGATTGCATAGAGTCCTTAGTGATTGATGGTGTTTTACTCTTTGCATTCGCGAAGTCAGGAATGCGATCGTGATCGTTGTGGAGATTGTGCATCGCAAATACGTGCAAGGGACCTCGTTCGCGTATAAGGAAGGAGAGGCGGTGGGGAGGCACGTGATGTTCTTCGCTTTCGCGTGGCGTGAAACGCGATTGCGTATGCTGAGGAAGGCTGGTCACCGCGTTCGCGTCTGATTTCACACTATCGTGCAAGAGGTTTTTTGAGCGAGGAGAATTTGTTCTCCGCGATCGCGAGTGCTTTTCCGCGATCGCGTAAGGCAAAAACTGGGCAACCATATATTATTTCCAAATCAAGGTCTTGTTCCATTTTTCATCTTATAAACTGGATACCTCATTATTGGATGATATTTGAAGATATTTTCAAGGAGTTGATCGGGGTAAGTGTTTTAACTCGGATTGAGTATTATACATGAATCTTCTATCGTTGTTTTCACCATTTATTTAGTGTTTTGGGATGGAAAAATTGGGAAAATTTGTAAAAACTTCATAAGCTATACTTTGAGGATTTGAAAGGCGATTTAAGGTCGGAATTGAATAATTTTTGTATGGTTAGACTCGTTATTGAGTGGGTGTTCCAATTTTGTGAGTTTTGTCGGGTTCCGAGATGCGGGCCCGTGGTTGACTTTTTGAGTTAACTTTTTGTTTTTCTTTAAAGATTACAGATTTATTATCCGAAATAGTTTCCAATGGTTTGTATTTGTGGCATAAAGTTATTTTGGCTAGATTCGAGATGTTCGGAGTTGGAAATTCGCAGAAAAGGCTTACTAGTGGATTGAGCTAGCGTGGTTTGAGGTAAGTATCTTGCCTAACTTTGTGTTGGGAAATTAACCCTTAGGATTGGAGTTGTTTTGTGTCATTTATGGCACATGAAAGCCGTGTACGCAAGGTGACGAGTGGGTACACAGGCTAAATGTTGTAATTAACCGATTTAAGCTATGTAGATTATTTTCATGCCTTTAATTGAATTGTCATAACATATTATATTCATCATCGTTAATCTATCCTTACATGCTTTACTTGACATTGTTAATACTTTTCTCTTCTCTTACTTGTTATTTACCCTTACATGCTTAGTTGAAGTTACTGTTTCCTTATTGCCTTGTTAAATATTTAACTGTTGAGTTACCTTACTTGAAATCGTTATTTCATAGAATATCATATTTTTGTGTTTTGGTGTTGAAGTTGTCAAAGCCGTGATCAAATTGAGGCAAGGTTGTAAAGTGTTGAAATACCATTCTTGTTGAGCTATTCACTTTCAGTTGCTATTGTTGAGACTCCTGTACACATTATGGCTGAGCCATGGGCTATTTATTGTAGAAACGTTGTTATTGTCGACTTCTTTTGCAAGTTGTGTTATTGGGCACTTGAGGTGCGATATTTGATATGTTGTGGTATTGATACTCATGTGGAGGTATACGGATAGGGGTTGTTACGAATGTGGTGAGATAAGGTGGACTCGATATGCATGTTGCTAGTAGGGGAACTAGTTGAAGCTACGCGGTGTGATAAGGTGGGCTAAACCGCGTGTAGCTATTTCAGAAAAAATAATTTTCAAAACTAAATACAAGGCTTCCGTGGTGATATAAGGAAAGATTGTGATTGTGTTTGTGAAATGAGATACGAGGCGGTACCTTGAACGTGATTCTTGTTGTTATTCTATCTGCACCGTTTCTTGGTCTTCTTATTATGTTTCTTCCTTTGATGACTTTATTGCCTTAACTTTTGGTGCAACTTATCTTGTTGTATTTTTTCATTGTTTAATTTTCATGTTTTTATTATTATATTGTACCATACATGTTCAGCTTCATTATTTATTCATGTAACAACCCGACTGTCGTTTTGAGCTCTAACATGACGTTCGACGGTTTGAGACTTTGAGTAGCTTCATTTCATGTATTATGACTTGCACGTGTAGCCGGATTAGATTTTTGCGAAAACCAGAGTTGGTTTGCAAGAATAATTCTCAATTCGGAAGCTTTAAGTTGGAAGAGTTGACTAAGGTTTGACTTTTGAGTAAATGACCTCGTATCAGAGTTTCGACGGTTCCGTTAGGTCTGGATGATGATTTTGGACTTAGGCATATGATCAGATTAGGATTTGGAGGTCCATAGGTTGATTTGATTCTTTTTGGCAAAAGATTGAAGGTTGAAGATTTAGAAGGCTGAGAGGTTTGACAGAGAGTTGACTTTGTAAATATCCGATCAGGATTATGGTTTTGGGAATTGATATAGGCCTGTTCTGTTATTTGGGACTTGCATACAAAATTTAAGGTCATTCCGGGCTAATTTTGTATGGTTCGACATAACTTTTAGAAGTTTAAGAGTTCATTAGTTCGTTAGGCTTGAATTGATGTGCGATTCATGGTTTTGATATTGTTTGGTGTGATTTGAGGCCTCGAGTAGGTTCGTGTTGTGTTTTGGGACTGGTTTGTGTGATTGGACGAGGTCCCAGGGGCCTTGGCTGTGTTTCCGATGTGTTTGGATTGTGTCGCGCTCTTATTTGAAGTTTTAGCGTCATTTCATTGCATATAAAGGGTACAATATTGAGAAAATGACCTTTGATTTTTGATTAGTTTAAATCATTATATGTGTATCGTAATTACAGAACCATAGCAACAAGAATCGTTGAATTCCGAGGTCGTATGAGAGAGTTATGTCATTTTCGTGTCGGGAAAGATTGCTGGTTTCTGATGCGAACCTTTATTCTTCGCGAATGCGAGATAGGTTCCGCAAACGCAAAGAAGGATTTCTGGGTTGACCGTTCAATGCAAAAAATTGCACTTCACAAAAGCGAAGGCATACCGCGAAGGCGAAGAACAAAATCATATGGGCAATATTATAATTGGGAAGACCGAACATTTTAGTATTTTGAGCATATCTTGAATTCTAGAGCTCCGTTTGAGGTGATATTTGTGGGATTGTTCTCGTCTCGACAAGGGGGTAAATATCAACCTGTATTTTGATATTTCTTTTCATGATTATTTCCATTGGTTATTATTTTTATCCATGTTTGGATTGTAGAAATTGGGATTTTGAGCCCCAAACTTGTGAAATGGTAAATCATTGATTTGAGGGTCCATTCATGGACGAGATTAGATGAGTTTCTTGATATATACTATATAAGTTAAGGATAATATTTATTTTTGATAATTTTCAAAATCTGGGCATGTGGGTCGGGGGTTGACTATGTTGTCTTTTCCAGCGGAGTTAAAAATTATTATAAATTCTTAAATTACAGGTATTGGGGTGTATTTTGATTGGGTTACACGTTGTTTGATTATTTTTGGATCGTTTGGCATCGATTTGAGGAGTTAGAGAGGCGTTGGAACTGGTTATGGGATTTGGAGGCAAAGTAAGTCTCCTGTCTAACCCTGTGAGGGGGAATTTACCCTGTAGGTGTTATATTTTTTGTGTGCCACATGTTGTGGGAGCTACACACATATGAAGTGACGAGTGTCCTTGTGTATGCTAGAATTCCTGATTATGTCCGGGTAGACTTAAACTCATGCCATGTTTTAATTGTACTATTGAGTTATTCTTGCCTATTTAAATGCTTTAATTTACATTTAGCTTGAGACTAGACTCGCGTAGAGTATCAGACTTGCTATTTTAGATACTTGACGAGCTACGTGATTAGCCGTATTAGGCCAAAAGCTCCATAGAGAGCAACAAAAGTCCACAGACCCCCCAATTGATGTGAAAATTGTACTTTCCTTTAAGGATTTCTTCTGCGGTAGGCATATTCATCCAATATTTTTTCGTGAATTTTATAACTCGCATGTATATTCGTGAGTGGTTTTAGTGACCCGTCAAAGTCTCACATTCTAATGGGATGGGGCTGAACGCCTCAGTAATATTTTTAAGGGAACGAGTCATTCGCCTCGGTAGTATCATGTATCATATTCTTATGGGATCTGGTCATTCGCCTCGGCAGAGTAACATATTCTTACGGGATATCATTCGCCTCGGCAGTACCATGTATCATATCTTTATGGGATCGGGTCAATCGCCTCGGCAGGATTATGTATAATACTCTTATGGGATCGGGCCATTTGCCTCGCCAGTTCTATGAAAAAACTCTTATGGGATCGGGCAGCTCGCCTCGGAGACGACTGTACTTATATTTGAGATGCTACAGGGATGTTAGGAGAACTTCCTTTCTTTATTCCTCATCGTGCGGTTTGATTTCCTTGAATCTCATTTCTTTATTTCCTTCCTACTCATTTTTATACGATGTTGAGCGCTTGTTATCAATTGGGCATCGAGGAGTTGCAGTGGTACTGCAGATGTGGTGCAGGATGTTTTTCCCTGCGTATTCGGGCGGACTATTAACGTCACCTTGTGGAGGGGTGTTTTTTCGTTAAGCCTAGTGTTAAAGTTGCCTATGGTTTCGAGGCTATGGGCATTGTGTTGTGATGTTCATGTGTTGTTATCGCATAGTGCTAGTGTGAATGGTAGGGTGCTTATTTAGGTGTTGCAGTAGTGAATGTCCCAAGAGGGGGATTTCTCAAATTCATGGTTTAGAGATTCGGTATTTAATTCCAGCGGAGGAGAGGCAATCGGGCTATGGAAGATCAGGCTTTGGTTGATGGGGTGGCATTCGAGCTTGGTGGAATTCTTGTTTGTGATATGGTGTCATCATCTTTGTTTGAACGCATTTAGGCTCATCGGTGTGTTGGTCTTTTTCGATTTATCTTTGGTGCAGGGTGTTGTGAAATGGTACCTAATAAGCGGATATTAGAAATGGCGGTGTGTGGCAGCTTCAGTGTTGAATCGGTATTTCTAGTGTTGATGGCTTGAGAAATATAATCTTTACGGAGGCTTAGAGTTGGTGCAATTCCTTAGCATAGATGCTAAGAGATATTTTACTAGCCAAGGATGAGGAAGGACATGGAGGGTTATGTCTCGCAGCAGATGAGTTGTTAGCAGGTCAAGTATGAGCAGCAGAGATCGAATAGTTTGCTTAGGAAGTTTGAATGTGAAGGGAAGAGTTTGCTTGGAACGTAGAGAGATGTGTAAGCTTGATTATTGTTTTGGGATGCAACATGACTTTGAGTTTTGTAACGTATTGTTGGACCTTCAATTGATTCTAATGGGATGAACGGACTCTTGCAACTGGTTAACCCCTCCACTGAACCTTCACTGAAGCAATGCTCTTTGACCTCAACTTTCGGACTGGCCTATCCAAGATGGCCACCGGCTCCTCAACATAAGACAAGTCCTTGTTTAATTGGACTGACCTGAAATCTAACACATGGGACGGATCACTATGATACTTCTGGAGCATAGAAACATGGAATACCGGATGAACTGCAGCTAGACTAGGTGGCAATATAAACTATGTACCCTGGTTAGAGATGATGGATACTGGCGCGCCTTGAATTCGGACAATCTCGCAAATATAGACTTGGGCCGGCTGCTCTGAAGAATAGGTAGCCACCGCTAGAATGAAATGAGCCGACTTGGTCAATCTATCCACAATCACCCATACAATATCAAATTTCTTCCGAGTCTGTGGGAGCCCAACAACGAAGTTCGTGGTAACTCGCTGCCATTTCCACTCGAGAACCTCAAGCCTCTGAAGCAACCCACCTGGCCTCTGGTGCTCCTACTTCACATGCTGACAATTTAGGCACCGAGTAACATACTCCACTATGTCCTTCATTCTTCTCCACCAATAGTGATGCCTCAGATCCTGATATATCTTAGGGGCACCTGGATAAATGGAGTACCACGAATTGTGGGCCTCCTGAAGAATCAACTCCAGCAACCGATCCATATTGGGCACACATAATTGGCCTTGCATCTGCAACACACCGTCATCTCCGATAGACACCTCCTTCGCATCGTCGTGCTGTACCTGTCCTTAAAGACAAGAAAAAGGGGGTCGTCATACTGGTGCTTTCTATGGCGATCATGTAAAAAAGATCGAGAAACAATGTAAGTCAAGACTCGACTCTGCTCCGAAACATCCAATCTAACAAACTGGTTGGCCAAGGCCCGAACATCTAATGCTAGTGGCCTCTCTGCTACTGGTAGATATGCTAAACTGCCCAAACTCTCTGCCTTTCGACTCAAGGCATGGGCTACCATATTGGCCTTCCCAAGATGATATAGAATAGTGATATCATAGTCCTTAAGCAACTCTAACCATCTCTGCTGCGGCATGTTAAGATCCTTCTGTTTGAATAAATGTTGTAGGCTCCGATGGTTTGCGTAGACTTCAGAAGGGACACCATACAAATAGTACCACCAAATCTTCAAGGCATGGACAATGGCTTCTAATTCCAAGTCGTGGACAGGATAATTATTCTCATGAACCTTTAGCTTTCTAGACACGTAGGCAATCATCCTACCGTCTTTCATCAACACTGTGCTAAGGCCAACATGTGACGCATCACACTACACAGTGTAAGACCCCGAACCCGTAGGCAAAACCAATATTGGGGCTGTAGTTAAAGAAGTCTTGAGATTTTGAAATCTCTCCTCACACTCCTCGGTCCACCTGATAGGGCCACCTTCTAAGTCAATATGGACATAAGTGCAACAATAGATGAGAAACCTTCAATGAAACAATGGTAATACCCGGCCAAACCAAGAAAACTCTGGATCTCAATAGCTGAAGACGGTCTGGGCCAACTCTATACTGCTTCAATCTTCTTCGTGTCTATCTTGATCCCCTCACTCGACAGTACATGACCCAAAATTGCCACTGAATCAAGCCAGAATTCACTGCTTCAATCTTTTCTCTCATGATCCTCCCGACTGTAGGAGTACACCAAGATATCGTCAATAAACATAATGATGAATTAATCAAGATATGGTTAGAATACACTGTTCATTAAGTGCATGAAACCTGCTGAGGTGTTGGTTAGCCCACATGACATCACAAGGAAATCGTAGTGACCATACCGAGTCCTAAAAGCAGACTTCGGAATATCCAGATCCCAAATCTTCAGCTGATGATACCCTTACCGCAAATCAATATTTGAGAACACTCTGCCACCCTATAGCTGATCAAATGAGTCATCAATGTATGGCAGTAGATATTTTTTCATCACTGTAACCTTGTCAACTACCGATAACCAATACACATGTGCATTAAACAATCCATCTTCTTCACAAACAAGACCGGAGCACCCCAAGGTGACATACTAGATAGAATGAAACCCTTTGTCAAGCAGCTCTTTCAATTGCATCTTTAACCCCTTCAACTCCGCTGGGGCTATACAATATGGTGGAATTGAAATGGGTTGGATGCCCGGCAACAAGTCGATACCAAAATCAATATCCCTATCGGGCAGCATGCCTGAAAGATTTGCTGGAAACACATATGGATAGTCTCTCACCGGAACTGACTCAATGGTAGGAGTATCAACACTGACATCTCTCACACAGGCTAGATATGCATCACCCCTTCCCAACTATCTATTGTTCCTTAAGGAAGGACACAACCCTTCTAGCAAGATACCAAAGTATCCCTCCACTCCAATAATGGTAAACCTAGCATAGCCAACGTCACCGTCTTGGCGTGACAATCTAGAATGGCATGATAGGGTGACAAGCAGTCCATGCCCAAAATAACATCAACATCTACCATACTGAGCAACAATCGATCAATTTTGGTGTCAAAACCAGCAATAACAGCTAAACACAACCGATACACACGGTCAATAATAATAGAATCTCCCACAAGCATGGACACATAAATAAGAGAACTCAAAGAATCACGAGATATACCCAAATAACAAGCAAAGTAAGATGATACATTTGAATAAGTGGAGCTTGGATCAAATAAGACTGATGCATCTCTATGACAAACTGGAACAATACTTGTGATAACTGCGTCTGATGCAACCGCCTTCATCCTACCTAGAAAACCATAACATTTGGCATGGCCTCCCCTTCTAAGGCGACCCCTGCCCGCCTGACCTCCCCCCTAGCTTGTTGTGCAGGTGTAGCAGCAACTGGTGCGGTAACCACTGCCTGAGAAGTCTGGGGACCTTGTGGAATACATAGAGCCTTAGTGGCTGGTGGAGGTGCGCCCCTCCTGAGTCTAGGCCAGTCCCGCACCATATGACAAGTATCATCACACCCAAAACAAGCTCTCGGAGGACGTGGCTACTGAAAGTAGCTCGGGCCTGGTCGGCTGGACTGACAGCTAAAAACACCTTATGCAGGTGCACTAGACAGTCGTGGTAAATAATGGGTAACATGAGACATGGGATTAGCTAGAGCACCACTAGAAGCTGGAAGTGTCGAATGAACTTGACGATTCCCATAGCCACTACCATGACAGGCTGCAATTGGGGCACGGGCACCACTATATCCACCAAAATCTCGAGGCGTCTTGGCTTCCCTGTCCTCCCTCTCCTGGCCCCTCATACCCTCCAATATCTGTGAGATTTCTACTACCTACTGATAAGGAGTATCTTTCTCCAACTCTCGAGCAATGCTGAATCTAATACCATAGTTGAGCCACTCGATAAATCGATGGACTCGCTCTCTGACAGTGGAAACCAAGGCAGGTGCATGTCTAGATGACTCACTGAATCTGACAGCATACTCTAACATATTCATAGTACCCTAGCGCAGATACTCAAACTCCGTGCCATGCATCCAGAAGAGTCTAGGAACAAACTCCCTCAAGAACATCTCTGAAAACTGAGTCCATGTGCGCAAAGCTACCTCGCCTAGGCTACCCTCCTTATAAGCCCGCCATCACTGATATGCTGGTCCCCACAGCTGGAATGTAGTAAAAGCAACCCCGCTCGTCTCCACGATTCCAATGGTACGGAGAATATGGTGGCACTTCTCCAGAAAGCCCTGTGCATCCTCTGTACCTAGGCCACTGAAAGTAGGAGGATGGTACTTTTGTACCTCTCGAGTCTGAGCTGCTCCTCCTCAGATGTTGTTGCCCTAACCTGGAGCTGAACTAGGACAATCGGCTGCACCAGTATAACCTCTGGGACCTGGTCAACATGGAGCCACTAGTCTAGGGTACGGGCCGCGGGAGTCTGAGCTCCTCCCCCAGCATGAGATGTGGCTAGTGCTAGTGGAATCAACATGGAGCCACTAGTCAGGGGTGGCAACAGGCGCCTCAGGTGCCTGCCCCAACTAGAGCTACAGGTGGCTCCTATGTCGCAACTCGTGCAGGTCATCTGGCTGCACCACGTGCCCCTCCTCGGCCTCTACCCCTGTCCTGGCCCCGGCTTCTCGCGGCTCTAATAAAGGGCGTGGGTGTCTGATAGCTAGATCCAATGGCGCGTGTCCTCACCATGTGTGACATAATAGGAAGACAAAGATTAAAAATTTCAAAGTCAAAAAATTCGCACGATAAGGAATCAAAGAAATGAAATTTTCTTAATAGTTCCATAGGCTCTCGAAGATAAGTACAGACGTCTCCGTACCGATCTGCGAGACTCTACTAAACCCGCTTATGACTAGTAACACCTATGAACCTAGAGCTCTGATACCAACTTGTCACGACCCCAATCTCCCTCCGAAAGATGTCGTGATGGCATCTAGTCTGTAAGATTTGGTTGTCACGACCTAAATCTCACATGTCGTGATGGTGCCTATCGAATTGCTAGTCAAGCCGACAACCTTAATAACCACGCAATTTTTAAGTTTGAAAACATAATAAAAATGAATTTAAGAGTAAAATCTCATAAATACAAATACGAACATACCGCGACTCAATACAATATTCCCCCAAAATCCAGGTGTCACTAGTATATGAGCATCTATACAGTAACATAGTTTGTAACACTTTCTAGAAGAGGAAAACGGTACAAATATAACTAAATGATAACAGAGCAGAGTCAAGGACTGCGGACGCCAAAGCAGCTATCTCGAGGATCTCCAAACTGAATAATAGCTCCAAAGTCAGCAACCACCGTACCCGAGAGTACCTGGATCTGCACACGAAGTGCAGGGTGTAGCGTGAGTACAACCAACTCAGTAAGTAGCAAGTCTAACTTTTGGGCTGAAAGCAGTGACGAGCTTCACAGGTATAGTCCAGTTACAGAAATGCAAGTAAAGGTCAAACATATAAGATATGTAAAGTGTAACTGCAATGAGAAATGATACATCTCGATATCTACATGTTAGTTATGTATGCCTACTGTAATACAAAACAGTGATGAATTCATATGCATACTCTCAGAGTATCAATCACTCAATCCTCCCATTCACTCCATCCTCACAGCCACTCATTCCTCATAGTCACTCCATCCTCACAGTCACTCGATCCTCCCAAGCGCTCAGCACTCGCACTCGCGTTCAGTAGGTACATGCGCTCACTGCTCGTGAGTTAGACTCCGGAGGGGGGGATCTTGCCCAAACACTATAATAAGCAAATCATGGCATGAATCAATAAAGCATGATGCGGTGTACAGCCCGATCCCATTAATATCCTCACAATCAGGTCCTCGGCCTCAATCAATCATCAATCTCTCCAGTCTCTCGGTCTTAGAAGTATCATGATAATCAGCCTAAGCAATGATGATATGACGTATCAATAAATGGCAACAGAGACTGAGATATGATACGCAAATGATAGCTGTGATTGAGTACAAATTGCAAATTAAGCAAATAATTCAACATGTAACAAGACCTCCATGGATCCCAATAGTACCAGCATGTAGCCTAAGCATAATTTCTAACATGAATCACAGTTCCATTTTCTTTAACACAGAGGAAATATGTGGAAGATAACAAGTTATATGACTACATTGTTCCATAAATTCTATCAAATCCACAATTCCTATGGTGCACACCCACACGCCCGTCACCTAGCATGTACGTCACCTCAACACCAATCACATAACACGTAATTCGGGGTTTCATACCCTCATAACCAATTTAAAAGTGTTACTTACCTCAACTGAGCAAGTCCCTACTCCAACTAGCCCTTGCCTCATGAATCGGCCTCCGAATCCCTCGAATCTAACCACAAACAATTAGATACAATCAATTCAAGCTATAGGAATCAATTCCATATAAATGTTAAGTTCTTAATCAAAAGTCAAAAAAGTCAACCCAAAAGTCAATCCCCGGTCCCACATCTCGGAATCTGATGAAAGTTACAAAATTAGAACACCCATTCAACCATGAGTTTAATCATACCAAATTACTCAAATCTGATACAAAAATCTCGCTCAAATCCCTAAAATTTGGCCTAAGAATTTTTCTCTATTTCCCCCCAATTTTCAACCCAGATCACTAATTAAATGACGAATTCAAGGATATATTCATGTAATTTAACCAAAACCAAGTAAGAATCACTGACCCCAATCACTCCTTGAAAATCTTTCCAAGAGTCGCCTCAATCCGCGCTCCCAAAATCAAATTGTGAAATAAACTCAAACCCTCATTTTGGAGACTTTAAATTCTGCCCAGATGTCCCTTCTTCGCGATCGCGAAGCACAAACTCATCTTCCCCAGAACTTAACTCTACACGGTCAGATAAATACCCACGCTAACGCGATGTATAGGCTACCTAGGCCTACGCGGTCGCGGACATACAGCTTAGCCCACGCGTTCGCGATTCACCGCTTTCTCCAGCTTATGCGATCACAGACCAAAACTCACGATCGCACAGAAGAGAACCTCAGCTGCCCAAAATAAGCTTACACGATCGCAGACCTTCTCACACGATCGCGTATAAGGAAATCAGACCTACAACATCAACTATCACCTAAGTCTAAATTCCAATCCGTTAGCCATCCGAAATCCACCTGAGGCACTAGGGACCCCAACCAAACACATCAACAAGTCCTAAAACATCATACGAACTTAGTCGAAGCCTCAAATCACATCAAACAACATCAAAAACACGAATCACACCCCAACGGACCTATTCCAACTTCTGATTGACCTCAAATTTTGAACAAAAGTCATGAATGACACAACAGATCTATTCCAACTTCCGACACCAAAATCCGAGCTATTAACCATAAAGTCAACTATCGGTCAAATTTCTAAATTTTAAAAACTTCTAATTTTTCATCTTTCGCCATTTCAAGCCAAAACAAATTACAGACCTCCAAATCACTATCCGAACACACTCCTAAGTCTGAAATCACCCTATGGAGCTATTGGAACCTTCAAAACTCCATTCCAGAGTCATTTACACATAAGTCAACATCCGGTCAACCTTTTCAGCTTAAGCTTCCATCCTTGAGACTAAGTGTCTCAACTTATTCTAAAACCTCCTCGGAACCAAACCAATTACCTCGGCAAGTCATATATCAAAAATTGAGCATAGAATAAGTAGTAAATGGGGGAACGGGGCTACAACACTCAAAACGACCGGCGGGGTCGTTACATTGGTAAGCCTAACATACATGAAGAATTTAACAAAAATAGTAATAAAACATCCAATTTGAACCAGTACCTATCATAAAATGGGCTCTGCAATACAACTGCACACAACATCCAAAATCTGGTGATACCGAGTCACAAGCTCAACACGAGTATACTGAACATCCTTATACAATAATATTTATAAAAGGAGAATGAAATAGAAACTAGATAGAGGGTGACTCTGAGGCCTGTGAATGCCGGCATGTATACCTTGAAGTCTCTAATCCAAGATCAATCCACGGATGCCTAGCCTGGTATGAAGTACCTGGATCTGCACAAAAAGATATGCAAAAGCATAGTATGAGTACACCACAACAGTACCCAGTAAGTGTCAAGCCTAATCTTGGTAGAGTAGTGACGAGGTCAGGTCAAGGCACCTACTAGAATAAATAAAGAAACTGAACAGGTATAGTACAATATATTAAAGGAAACAATGGAAATGGTACAATGATGAAATATAAAAAGAAGAGCTACACTGAAATTTAGGCAATTAAGACATCATGGAAGAAAACACATAATAAAAATGCCAAGGAAACGATGCAAACAACACAAAAGTGATCTAAATGAAAGGTATCAACAAGAATCACTATCGATGTACCGCCTCGTAGTCTCATTTTAGAAATCAAATCGCAGTCTTTCCTTATATCACTGCAGGAGCCTTACATTTAGTTTTGAAAATCATTTTTCCGAAATAGCTACCTACACTTTAGCCCACCCTATCACACCGCGTGGCTTCAAGTAGTTCCCCTACTAGCAACACGCATATCGTTCCCACCTTATATCACAACATGCGTATCAACCCCAAATCCATCTACCACTGCATGCGTATCAATATCACAACATATCAAAAATCGCACCACAAATGCCCAATACCACAGCTTGCCAGAGAAGTCAACAACATTAATGTTTCCATAATAAATAGCCCATAGCTCAATTACAATATATACAAGAGTCTCAACAATAGCAACCAAAAGTGAATATCTCAAAAAGAATAGTATTTCAACAATTTACAACTTTGCCTCAATGTGAATCACGGCCTTTATAACTTCTATACTAAAATTCAACAATAAGATATTCCAAGAAACAACAACTTCCAGTAAGGTTACGCAACAGTTAAATAATTAACAAGGAAATGAGAGAACAATAACTTCAACTAAGCATTTAAAGGCAAATAACAATTAAGAGGTGAGACAAGTATTTACAATATCAATTAAATCATGTAAGGACAGATTTAACGATGATGAGGATAACATGTTATGACAATTAAATTAAAGACATGAAAAGAATCTACATGAATTTAACTGGTCAATTGCCCCATTTAGCCCGTGCCCACTCGTCACCTTGTGTACACGGCCTTCGCGTACCACAATTAACATAAAACAACACCAATCATAAGGGGTAATTCCCTTACACAAAGTTAGGCAACAAACATACCTCAAAACATGCTAATGCAATTTGCTAGTAAGCCTTTTTCGCGATTATCAAACTTCGAACGGCTCGAATCTAGCCAAAATAAATTCATACCATAAATACAAATCATAGAAAACTATTCTGGACAATAAAATTGCAATCTTTAAAGAAAAATAAAAAGTCAACTCAAGAACTCAACTCGGGGCCCGTGCCTCAAAACCTGACCAAACTTATAAAATTCGAACACCGATTTGATAACGAGTCCAACCATACAAAAATTATCAAATTCCTACCTCAAATCGACCTTCAAATCCTCAAAATATGATCTATAAAGTTTCACAAATTTTCCCAATTCTCCAACTCAAAACACCAATTAAATGATTAAAACAACGTTGTATTCATGTATTATAGCCAAATCCGAGTTAGAATTACTTACCCCAATGAATTCCTTAAAAATCCCTCTCAAAATCGCCACAAACCATGCTTTTTAGGTTAAAAGATGAAAAATGAATGAAAACCCCCAAACTCACCCTTTTATGCCTAGCGATCTCGCTTCTGCGAGCCCATAGCCGCACTTGTGGCTCCTCATCTGCGGAGATTCCATCACAGGTGCGGCCTTCACTTAGGCCCAGCATCCTTCGCTTTTGCGGATGTAAAGCCGCTTCTGCAGTCGCGCTTATGCGGGCAGTGGCTTTCATAATGGAGCCCGCTTCTGCGGAGTGTTGACCGGTTCTGCGGTCCTCCCCGATCCACTCCAGCCCGCATCAGTGATGAGCCATCAACACCTGTGTTTCCATACCTGCGGCCACACCCACTGCAGGTGCTATGACAACATACTTCAGTAGTTTAAGCCATCTTCCAAAATCCAAAAATGATCCGATTACAATACGATTCACACCCGGGGCCCCCGGGACCCTGTCCGAATTTACCAACAAGTTCTCAAACATATACTCGAGGCCAAAAATCACATCAAACAACATCGATTCTATGAATTGCAACACTATTCAAGCCTATTAAAACCATGAAGAACCGACTTCCAAAACTAATGCCGATTCATACCAAACCAACTCCGATTGACCTGAAAATTTTGCACACAAGTCATAAATGACACAACGGACCAATTCCAACTTTCGAAATTGGAATCTGACCCCGATATCAATAAAGTCAACTCCCGGTCAAACTTCTGAACCTTCCAAACCTTCGACTGTCTAACTTTTGCCAATTCAATCCGAAACGATCTACGAACCTCCAAATCAATATCCAGAAATGCTCCTAAGTCCAAAATTATCATATGGAGCTATCAGAATTGTCAAAAATCCATTTCATAGTCGTCTGTACAAAAGTCAAACTCTGGTCAACCCTTTCAACTTAAGACTCAAACTTATGGACTAAGTGTCTCATTTCGCTCCGAAACTTACCCAAAACCAAAATCAACCACCCAGACAAGTCACAAAATCACAATATAAGATAAACGAGACAATAAATAAGGGAACGAGGATAAAATACTCAACACGAACGTTACAGCAACAAAAGAAGCAAATAGAAAAAATAAAATATGAACAATTAATTCTTTAATGTTTAAAACTAAAAATCTTACCTGAAGAATGAAGATAAGAAATTCTAAAAAGTTTAAAACTTACCGTAAGAAATAAGGTATGGAGATGAAAAGTGACGACTAAGAGAATTAAGAGAATGAGATATGTGGTTTTATATAATTAGTGGGCAAAATTATAATTTTGATAAAGCTTATTGGATCTTTGGTTAAACCGTTAATTTAATTGAGTAAATCAATCGACTCGAACCAAAAATTCAATAATAGAATAACATTAAGACATTAGCCCAATAACCCGATAATGATAACCCAATAATAATTTTTCAGTTCGGACTATCGGTATACCCGTTTTACGCCCGACCTTACTTTTTAATGGATTTTAAAATACATGTGTACACTGTTCGAGCCAAAACTAATATTCCACTAGAACCACAAGTAATGAGCTAGATCTGCCACTGTTCGAGCCAACCATGCACATGAAACAACGTTAATCATGATCAACTTCTTGTGAATGTAGCTGATCAAATAATTAATTATGTAGAAACACAAGTCATTGAATACTATGAGATAATGTTGAAGATCATCAATTTCTCCTGGATCTAACCGTTTGAGAAATTAATAATAGTTACCACTATCTTTAATTCCTTTTATTGGAAATCTTGATATTTGCTTGCGAAACCAGCTGAGTATCTTTGTCCCACATCTTGTTTGAATCGATAGTACAAAATTAGTTAAAGATCCTTTTTCTTTAATTTTTCCTTAACTAATTTGTTCTTTTGCAGACAAATTAAGGAAGTTAGTTGCTTTGCCTGCCGCATCAACAAATTTTTTGGGGATTTTCACATTTTATACAAGTACACCCAACAAAAATACCTTGCAGATGTATACTTAATGTCTAATTCGTGTGTGTATCTATATATATATATATATGCATATTGGATATCGAATGTAAGTATTTTTGACAGAGCTTCTTGTTACAACCCATATTTTAACGTGTTAGTTCATGCCATATGTTATTTAACATAAATCCAAGAAGTAATTATCTTTGAGATGATAAGAAGTTAATCCTATTGGTCTTAAGTGATATAAGGGTGTACAAGGGTGATTAACAAGTATTAGGAAGTTAAACAAATCAAGGATGTTGTAACTCATATTTTCGGGTAAACCTATAGGTGGTTAATACACCCAAGAGGTTTTTTTAAGGTATTTGAATCATATAATATCCGTATCATAAGTCTTGAAGTCAAACGAGTTATGAAATAAAAGTCGACAAAAGTTATCGCAACTTAGGTTCATAATTTTACTTGAACATTAGGTCAAATGTTTCTAAGATTTTTCCCAATTTACAAGGAATTACGGGGTAATCTACCTACCAAATTAAAGATCTATGAGTCTAGTTTCCAACGCATTAAACCGTTTGTCAATACGATCTAGAAGTATAGAGATAATTGTATTTCCGCAGACCTGCGCAGATTGGTAGGTGACAAGTAGGTGCATCACATACTTGCCAAAATTAGAGGACAAAATTAAAAGTCCCAAAGTCAGCAAAGAGAGAAATTTTAAGGGGTTATAAACTCAGTTATTTCACCCTTATTTCAGACCTTCAAAACCAGATTGAACCCCTGCAACCCCTCCCCAAAAATCCCACACAAACCCTAATCGATTTTCCCTCTCTTTCAAGTCCTAATTGGGGGTGAAACCTAGAGTTTGAAGAACCAAGGAAAGGGATGAGTTATCCAACAAGTAAGGTAAGTTTACTGCTCTCTTTCATACATTTTTTCTCCTGTGAATTCATGGTAATTTGTTCTATACATGTAAGAACTCACGGGACGGTGATCGAAAGTCGTGAGTTCGAGTTATTCACTTGTAGCGGACTGTTTTGTGTTGCTGTTGGGCTGCGTGCTTTACTACTGTTTTGTGGAGTTTTGGAGAAACAAGGGTGTGTAGAAACACCATATAGAACTAGGGTTGTGGGCTTATATTTCTTCGTAACATTTCCGGGTCATTTGACACAACTACGATGGTCATCGTATGTATGAAGTGATTAGCTTGTGTGTGGACTGTTTTAGGAGGCTCAATATGATTATTATTGATGTTGTTTGGGCTATTTGGTGATTGTTTTGAATTGTGTGAAGTCATATATAGTGGAGGTGCTATCCGTTTCATCATAAAATAGGTTGTGGTTGATACATAATAGTTATGACGCTTAAATGATAACGACAATATCGTTTCTCTTATTGTAGACTAAGGAGTTGTGACAGTTGCATAGTTTGAGATTGGGGAAGTATATACAAGGTATGTGAGGCTATCCCTTTCCTTCTTTTTCACGACTTTGATGGTGCGTAATGTAATGAACGAGCTTCCAAAGAAACTCTACTCTTAGAAGCTAGCAGTACTTACATTGTTTCCCCTCTTATGGAACGATTGACATTGATGTTGCTTCTCTTATTGTTATGCTATCAATGTTATTGGTACTTCCTGATTCTTATAAGGTTCATGGTGAGGAGTTAGTCCTACTAACGTGTACAGAGGATACCAACCTTACGTCACTCCAAAAGGCTTAGAACGTATTTTCATGAGTCGAGCATGCATTATATATATGTATCTATTTTACTCTATCAAGCCGCGCTATAGTCGGCCGGGTACGGCACCTATTGTGCAACCACTGATCAGTTGGGTTTTACCGAGCTCCACGTGATCGGGTATGATTTTACCGAGCCTTATGATGGCCGGGTACGTTTTTACCGAGCCTATTACGGCCGGGTATGATATGATGATGATGATGCCCACAAAGGCGTATGTTTTAAAAGTTTATGTATATATACATATTTATCATGCATTTCATGCCAGTAGTCCTCAGAGATACCCAAATATTACAAGTTGTTTATTCTCTATCCCTGCTTACATTACTGTTTGTACTTATGGTTCCCTGCCTTACATACTTAATACTTTATTTGTACTGACGTCCTTTTATTTGTGGACACTGCATGTCGTGCTGCAGGTCCAGATAGACAGGCAGGTGCAGCTCCCCCCACCACAGTAGGCTGTCTAGTTCAACGGTGATTGGCGAGATCCCTTCTCCGGACTTGTCGTGGTCTGGGTATGCATTTTTGTTATAGACATTATGGGTATGTCGGGACCCTGTTCCGGCTATGTTGCAGTACTTATGTTCCTTTAGAGGCTCATAGACAGGTGTCGACTCATGTATAGTTTGGTATGCCTCTTTGGCTGGTTGTTGTTGTATAGTCTTTCCTGGTAGCGTGGTAGCTCGTACCTTATATATAGTTTTCTTGGTTGTCTGGTCATCCCATGTTATGTATGTTCATGCCATCATATTTTATTATTGGTTGTCCATGATCCATGTCTGCCATATATATTGATCTCGTCAGCCCTAAAAGATAATAAAGAAGGTTAGATCAAAAATACGTTGGTGCTCGGCAAGTATGGTCGGGTGCTAGTCATGGCCCTCCAGTTTGGGTCGTGACAAACTTGGTATCAGAGCCCGTCTGTCCTAGGGATTGTCTATGAGCCGTGTCTAGTAGAGTCTTGATTATGGATGTGTAGCGCGCCACATTTATAATCAGGAGGCTACATGACATCTAGGGTTGTTACCTTCTTCCTAAATCTAGATCGTGCGTAGAGTTGAGTCGTAAGTGTTCGTCTCTAATATTCACCTTGTTTTCAATCAGCGATGCCTTTGACTAGGAAGCAAACAATTAGTAGACGGCTTGATACAGCTGCGGGAGAGGGTACCAGTCAGGTGCCCCAAGCCAGAGCAAGCCAAAGTGAGGCTTAGAGCGAGATTCCGTCTCATACCTCATCTACTCCGTCTCCTCCAGAGGATATTAGGAGGCACCCAACACCTCTAGTTCCTCCGTCCAGCACCACAGACCAGGATATGCAGAGTGCTTTGTAGTTATTGACTAGCTTGATAGCAGCTCAGGCTCAGAGGCAGAATACAGGTGCTGCTGATAAACCAGTTAGTATGAGAGTTCGTGATTTTATTAATTTAGACCCTCTAGTGTTTACCGGATGAGACCCCAATGAGGACCCGCAGACTTTTATTGACCAGGTTCATCGTACACTGCGGGTTATGCATCTTAGTGATACAGAGGCAGTAAAGTTGGCTTCTTATCGGCTACGGGATTTGGTGGTTCTCTGGTATGATAGCTAGGAGAGATCCAAGGGTTCGAACGCTCCTCCAGCTGTGTGGAAGGAATTTTCTGAGGCCTTTCTTCGTCACTACTTGCCAGTTGAGATACGACGAGCTAGAGCTGATAAGTTCTTGAACCTTAGACAAGGTAATATGAGTGTGCGAGAGTACAGTATACAGTTTGATTCCTTAGCAAGGTATGCTCCCCATATGGTGGCCGAGATGAGTGATAGGGTTCATTTGTTTGTGAACGGGTTGGGACCACATCTGATAAATGAGTGCACGACAGCCTCCTTTGTAGAGGGCATGGATATTTCCCGTATTCTGGTTTATGCCCAGACCCTATAGGATCGTAAGCTCCAGCAGAAGGAAGATAGGGAGCAGGATAGGGGCCAGCATAAGAGGGCGAGATTTGCAAGGTATTCTGATGACTTCAGAGGCAGCGTCAAGCCCCAGTCTTCGAGGAGTTTGGCGCCACCTGTAGCTAGTGCTCCTCCACAATTTCAGAGACCTCGATATGATCGATTTACCTATTCTGGTCCAGGTCAGAGTTCGCGGGCATCAGGCTCGCAACATCACAGGGATACTAGTCAGACGAGACCCCCAACACCACGTTGTTATCAGTGCGGCAAGGCCCACTTTGGACTGTTCCGTCGAGGTTCTGAGGCATGTTATTCTTGCGGATAGCCTGGCCATATGATTCGGGATTGTCCTAACAGAGGAGGTGATGGTATGGCTCAGCCGACTGGATCTGTGTCTAGTTCTGCCTCATCAGTTCGACCTCCAGCACGAGGTTTTCAGCAGTTGACAGGTCGTGGTAGAGGTAGAGGTGCAGTGCCGAGTTCGAGTGGTGCTCAAAATCAAACCTATGCTCTAGTAGGTCGACAGGATCTCGAGTCGTCTCCAGATGTTGTTACAGGTATATTGTCTGTGTTTTCTTATGATGTATATGCACTGATTGATCCGGGATCTACATTATCATATGTTACACCCTTTGTGGCTAATAAGTCTGGCATTGAACCTGAATTGATAAGTAAACCCCTTGCGGTATCTACTCTAATAGGAGATTCTGTGATTGCTAGAAGGGTATATAGAGGTTGCACTATGACGATTTGTAGTCGTCAAACCTCGGCAAATTTATTTGAGTTAGAAATGGTTGATTTTGATGTGATAATGGGAATGGACTGGTTGGCCTCATTCTATGCAAATGTTGACTGTCGTACGAAGATGGTTAGGTTTCAATTTCCTGGTGAACCCATCATTAAATGGAAGGGGAACATTGCTACACCAAAAGGTAGGTTTATTTCCTATCATAAGGCAAGGAAGATGATCTCAAAATGTTAAATTTATCATCTTGTTCGCATTAGGGATGCGAAGGCGAAGCCGCCTACTCGATTTTCCCTCTCTTTCAAGTTCTAATTGGGGGTGAAACCTAGAGTTTGAAGAACCAAGGAAAGGGCTGCGTTAACCAAAGAGTAAGGTAAGTTTACTGCTCTCTTTCATACATTTTTTCTCCTATCAATTCATGGTAATTCGTTCTATACATGTAAGAACTCACAGAACGGTGATCGGAAGCTGTGAGTTCGAGTAATTCACTTGTAGCGGATTGTTTTGTGGACTGTTTTGTATTGCTGTTGGGCTGCGTTTTTTAATACTGTTTTGTGGAGTTTTGGAGAAACAAGGGTGTGTATAAACACCATATAGAATTAGGGTTGTGGGCTTATATTTCTTCGTAACATTTCCGGGTCATTTGACACAACTACGATGGTCATCGTATGTATGAAGTGATTAGCTTGTGCGTGGACTTTTTTAGGAGGCTCAATATGATTATTATTGAAGTTGTTTGGGCTGTTTGGTGATTTTTTTGAATTGTGTGAAGTCATATATAGGGGAGGTGCTATCCGTTTCATCATAAAATAGGTTGTGGTCGATACATAATAGTTATGACGCTTAAATGATTACGATAGTATCGTTTCTCTTATTGTAGACTAATGAGTTGTGACAGTTGCATAGCTTGAGATTGGGGCAGTATATACACGGTATGTGAGGCTATCCCTTTCCTTCTTTTGCACGACTTCGATGGTGCGTAATGTAATGAACGAGCTTCCAAAGAAAATCTACTCTTAGAAGCTAGCAGTACTTACATTGTTTCCCCTCTTATGGAAAGATTGACGTTGATGTTGCTTCTCTTGTTCTTATTCTATCAATGTTGTTGGTACTTCCTGATTCTTATAAGGTACATGGTGAGGAGTTAGTCCTACTAACGTGTACAGAGGATACCAACCTTACGTCACTCCAAAAGGCTTAGAACGTATTTTCATGAGTCGAGCATGCATTATATATATGTATCTATTTTACTCTACCGAGCTGCGCTATAGTCGGCCGGGTACGGCGCCTATTGTGCAACCACTGATCAGTTGGGTTTTACCGATCTCCACGTGGCCGGGTACGATTCTACCGAGCCTTTTGATGGCCGGGTACGTTTTGACTGAGTCTATTACGGCCGGGTATGATATGATGATGATGATGCCCACAAAGGCGTATGTTTTAAAAGTTTATGTATATATACATATTTATCATGCATTTCATGTCAGTAGCCCTCAGAGGTACCCAGATGTTACAGGTTGTATATTCTCTATCCCTGCTTACATTACTGTTCGTACTTATGGTTCCCTGCCTTACATACTCAGTAGTTTATTCGTACTGACGTCCTTTTATTTGTGGATGCTGCATGTCGTGCTGCAGGTCCTGATAGACAGGCAGGTGCAGCTCCCCTAACCACAGTAGGCTGTCTCGTTCAGCGGTGATTGGCGAGATCCCTTCTCCGGACTTGTTGTGGTCTGGGTATGCATTTTTGTTATAGACATTATGGGTATGTCGGGACCCTGTTTCGGCTATGTTGCAGTACGTATGTTCCTTTAGAGGCTCATAGACAGGTGTGGACTCATGTATAGTTTGGTATGCCTTGTTGGCTGGTTTTTGTTGTATAGTCTTTCCTGGTAGCGTGGTAGCTCGTACCTTATATATAGTTTTCTTGATTGTTTGGTCATCCCATGTTATGTATGTTCATGCCATCATATTTTATTGTTGGTTGTCCATGATCCATGTCTGCCATTTATATTGATCTCGTCAGCCCTAAAAGATAATAAAGAAGTTTAGATAAAATGTACGTTGGTGCTTGGCAAGAATGGTCGGGTGCTAGTCATGGCCCTCCAGTTTGGGTCGTAACAAACTTGGTATTAGAGCCCGTCTGTCCTAGGGATTGTCTATGAGCCGTGTCTAGTAGAGTCTTGATTATGGATGTGTAGCGCGCCACATTTATAATTAGGAGGCTACATGACATCTAGGGTTGTTACCTTCTTCCTAAATCTAGATCGTGCGTAGAGTTGAGTCGTAAGTGTTCATCTCTAAAATTCACCTTATTTTCTATCAGCGATGCCTTTAACTAGGAAGCAAACTATTGGTAGACGGCTTGATACTGTTGCGGGGAAAAATTTAAAAATCTTTCAATTTGGGTGGAGTAATTACTCTAATAGTTAAATTATGAGCTTCGAAACGAGGTAAGTCTCTTGCCAAACCTTGTAAGAGGGAACTCATCCCTTCGATGTAACTTTGTTGTGTATTACCTGTGTGGGGAGTTACGTACGTGATGTGCCGGAGAATTTCGGCACATTTTGATACCACTTCCTTTGACTTTAACTTGTTTTATGTGCAAATTCCCTCGGTACTTATGTAATTTTAGTGTTTTGGAAGTATATGAAGTGTAAGGACCTTAGAGCATGGAAAAGAGCTCAAAAAGCCAACTACAGACAAGAGAAGAGTTGAAAAGCATCGCAAAGGTGAATATGCGGTCGCAAACATCACATGCGAGCCGCATACTTCATGTTAAAATCGAAACCAAGACAGACATCTGGGCAAACTTTCATGTCAAGAATGCGGTCGCATATGCGACCGCATAACTAAAATGCGGGCCGCAGATATGCACTTGGAGATCGCAGACACAAGCAGCGTTTTGGGTAAAGTTCAGGATAAGGAATGCGATCGCATCTACGATCGCATAATTAGTATGCGAACCGCATAATCAACAAAAAGAAAAGAAAAAGAAAAGAAAGATAGTTATATGTGTGTATTTATAATGATGGAGCTTTGAAGGAAATTAGAGAGGTATTTAAGGTGGTTCCATATTGGGAACTAGATACCAATGAGGCTATGGGGTTTGAAAAAAGACAAAGTGTAAAGAGAAAAGAAAATGTGATTAGTGTTTAAGGAGGATGTAGTCACTTATATCTAAATATGTATACTACCCTTCCTTAAACCTACATTACAAGCTTAAAAAGTCCTTATGTGATCTCCAACCGAGCGTTCTTAGAAGTAGGCGACGAATTAAAATAAGGGCAAGCCTATGGTATGGTATGTGGTGACACTTGAAATTCTTTTCTGAGAGTGAGTGTATTTGCAATTTAGTCCTTTTGTGTTGTTATTATAAATATAGTGATTTTGGGACTTTCTTTCTAGTGAGGGCACATGAACTGCGAGGTTGATAAAAAGTTGAGTTTTGAGTAAAGAATAAGTGCACTCAGTTGAATGTAGCCTTTAGTCACTTTGTTTGAGGCTCAAAGTTCACAAGCTGATTGGTTTTCCTTGAATATACTGATGATTCAGGGAGGGTAAAGCATTCGAAGAGGCATGCTTGAAACACTAACAACAAACGCTGTCTATAGTCATTATTGTTTCATGTTTTGTAAATGGAGTCTAGAATAAGATAGTGTCGTTTTAGTTTCTTGAGGACAAGCAAGAGTTTAAGTTGGGGGTGTTGATGTGCCGGAGAATTTCGGCACATTTTGATACTACTTGCTTAGACTTTAACTTGTTTTACGTGCAAATTCCCTCGGTACTTATGTAATTTTAGTGTTTTTGCTGTATACGAAGTGTAAGGACCTTAAAGCATGGAAAAGAGATCAAAAAGCCAACTAAAGACAAGAAAAGAGTTGAAAAGCATCGCAGAGGTGAATATGTGGTCGCAAACATCACATGCGAGCCGCATACATCACGTTAAAATCGCAAACCAAGACAGACATCTGGGCAAACTTTCATGTCAAGAATGCGGTCGCATATGCGACCGCATAACTAAAATGCGGGCCGCAGATATGCACTTGGAGATCGCAGACACAAGCAGAGTTTTGGGTAATGTTCAGGGTAAGGAATGCGATCGCATCTGCGATCGCATAATTAGTATGCGAACCGCATAATCAACCGCAGATCAAGTATGAAGTTTACTGTTTGTTGGAATTCCGATACAAAATGCGGCCGCATTTCTTCAATGCGGACCGCGAATCAGGAATGCGATGAAGGCAAAACCTAGGGGTGAAATCTGCAACAGACATGTAAGATTTGCGGATGGCATTTCTGTTATGCAACAGAAATGCGGTCGCATTGTTGACTTCAGGGGCAAATCAGTCCAAATTTTGCCTCGGTTTTTAGGCCTCTATAAATAGGTCTAATAGGATTTTGTGGGGACTATCTTGTCAGAATTTAGAGCAGAAAGTACAAGGCTTAAATTATTTTGATTTCTTGGAAGCTTTTGGGATCAATAATCTTCTATTTTGTAAGCATTATGACTATTTCTATTCTTTCAATTTTAGTTTTTAGCATGAGTAGCTAATTCTAAACACTAAGGTTGTGAACCCTAAATAGGTATGATGTTATTGGATGTTTGACATTGAATATATTTTCAACGGTTGATTGATATTTGTTTATTTCTCACTCTTTAAACAATTGTTGGTGGTTGCAAACATTAACAAACGCCATTGAATTCCATCTTTGCTTGGGAAAGCGGGGTAGAATTTGGTAGAAGTAAATAACAAAGACTCAAGGCTTTAAACCTTGCTTAATAAAGTCGCTTAGGAATAAGTGGGTTTTAATTTGGCATAAATTGATTGTCCTTAATCACAACTCTTTTGTATTTGGGAAAATCATAAAGAGGAAATATTACCCAACTATTGAAAAATATTGGGTAGTCAAATAGACATCAATTGCATATCAAAAGATTCTTCCGTTGGAAATATATCATATTGACATCGATAGTATTATACTTCATAAAGGGGGACAGAACCTTGGTTTCTTTAATCATATTATTTACATTCATAATATTGCAGTTAGTCTTCATTTAAACTTAAATTCAATTCATACTTCTGTTACGATTACTTGATAGAATTACGACTGTAGTTGAGTACTACACTAATTATGTAAACGTTTCACACCTATTCCCTGTGGGATTCGACCCCAACCTTGTTGGGTTATTATATTTGACACCGACCGCTTACTCTGTTTATTAAGGTGTAATTTGAGCGTATCAGTATGCACGAGGTGACGAGAGTCCGTGCACAACTATATTCCATGATATTTCTGGGTAGCCTTAGATTCACATCATTCTTTTAATTGACTGTTGTGTTTACCATACGTATCAGCTGTCCTGAATAGAGCTGAGACTAAGGATTTAAAGTTGCACTTTTCGACTTAGCTTTTTATTTTGGAAAATTGAGGAATACTTAATAACTATGAAAAATCCATGTCCTCTCACGTCGCAAGTACTTCCGCGAGCGAGTTAAACTTCTCTACTCCAATGGGATCGGGCAGTTCGCCTTGGCAGTATGGTAACACCACTCTTATAGGATCGGGCCATTCGCCTCGGCATTATGGTAACACCAATCTTATGGGATGGGGTCGTTCACCTTGGCAGTATGGTAACACCACTCTCATGGGATGGGGTCGTTCGCCTCGGCAGTATGATGGTAACACTATTCTTGCGGGATCGGATCGTTCGCCTCGGTAATATGATGGTAACACTATTCTAATGGGATCGGGCCGTTCGCCTCGGCAGTACAGAGTACCACTATTCTTACGGGATCAGGCCATTCTCCTCAGTAACTTCGTGCTTAATTATCGAAAGGGGTTCCAGTTTGGATATAATTGAGTTAGGGTATTCACAACTAGCTATGAGATGTTAGTGATGTGTTACGGACTCCCATTGTATTTATTGTAGTTGCTTTTATCTGTCTCATTGATGCCTGTTGTATGTTCACCATATCTACTTTATGCACTTTCATTATTATTATTGACCTCTAGTAAGTGTCAAGTCGACCCCTCGTCAATACTTCTTCGAGGTTAGACTAGATACTTACTGGGTACGCGTTGTTCTTCATACTCACGCTACACTTCTGCACTGATATGCAGGTACTGAGACAAGTTCCACTAGTGGTCACGTGGGTGCATATCCGATCATCTACGGAGACTTAGGGGTCAGCTGCTTGCCTTGCTACGATCCGCAGCACCGGAGTCTCCTTCCATCTTATTTACTATTCCTATCTATTACTTTCGGACTGTAGTATTATTAGTTTTGTATATTCTCTAGATTGCTCATGTAATTATGACGCCGGATTTTGGGGGTTTGTAGCACTTATGTACTGCTGTAATTGTCATTTCTATCACCATAGACTATATACTTATGATGTTGATATTTTGTTTAAAAAGACTTATCACAGTTGCATGAAATTTAGTGTAATTAAAAATATGTTAAAAAGGGATAAATAAATAGTAGTTTCGCTTGTGGGCTTTCTTAACAGCGGCGTTAGGTGCAGTCTGGACCTAGTACGGAATTGGGTCGTGACAGCTTGGTATCAGAGCTTTAGGTTCACATAGGTCTCACGAGTCACGAGCAGACCTAGTAGAGTCTTGTAGATCGGTGCGGAGACGTCCGTGCTTATCATTGAGAGGCTATAGGGTGTTAGGAAACTTCTCTTTCTTCATCTCCTATTGTGCAGTTGATATTATACTAAGTGTCTTTCTATTGATCTCACATAGATGGTGAGAAAGCGCACGGCGGATGTACCACGCGGTCGAGGGGCTGCAAACCCTATTGCTAGAGGCCGAGGCAGAGGCCAGGGGAGGGCTCCATCTCCAGTCAGTGGACGAGGGCGCCTAGGGTTGCTTTGTTGCACCACAAGAAGATCTAGTGGAGGATCCTATTGTTGAGGAGCAGGATGAGGCACCTGCAGCAGTACCAGCCCCAGTAGATTTCATGATCGCATCGGGATTCCAGGAGGTCATGTGCCGTATGCTGCGGTTCATGAACTCTATGACACCGGTTGGTTTTTTTCCAATGGACCCTGCCACATCTCAGGCGGGAGGGGAAGCACAGACCCCTATTGCTCAGGCTCTAGAGCACGCCGCTGTTGTTTATCAGACCCCAGGTATAGCACCTGCAGCCGGGGCCCAGCCTGTTGTAGCGGCTATGCTAGAGGCTTTACCAACCGCGATATATGATCAGCAGAAGCGGCTGAACATATGGACTAGGCTTCGCCCCCTACCTTTGGGGGTGAGCGGTCAGAGGACCCCAGGGTGGACTTCGCTACCTTTCAACTTCAGGGCAAAGCCCGTAGATGGTGGCATGCTTATCTTCTTAGTAGGCCAGCAGGTTCACCTCCCTTGACTTGGGATCAGTTTACACATCTGTTCTTGGAGAAGTATATACCACCTTCTGAGAGAGAGGAGCTTCGGGGTCAGTTTGAGAGACTCCGTCACGGTCATATGTCTGTCATCAACTTTGAGGCAAGATTCACTAACTTGTCTCGCCATGCAGCTATACTCCCCACAGATGCAGAGAGGGTGCGGAGGTTCAGTGCAGGTCTATATCCAGAGATTCAGTTAACTATGGCCCGTGAGGCAAAGATGGGGACTTATTTTCATCTGATGATTATGGATATAGTTCAGAGGATCGAGCGTATTCGCAACCGTAGTGGAGAGTTTGCGTCGATGGCTAGCGGCCCGGGCAATTTGGAGGATTCAGCGGTGCCCCACCTAGGGGCAGGGATCAGTTCATGAGGGGTCAACCCAGCAGGCCCATCCAGTCAGCACCACCGCCTGCTCGGGATGCTCCAGCACGAACCTATTTCAGTGCCATTCCACAGAGTACTTACCACCCGCCGGCTATTCACGGTTCCTCCAGCGGGTATTCAGGCCATCAGGGTCAAACTTCAGGCCAACAATCCACCATTCCGAGGGGTTGTTTCTAGTGCAGGGATCTTGGCCACGTGAAGAGTTTTTTTCCCAGACTTCGGGGCAAGGCTGAGCAGCAGGACTACCAGCCCATGATTACCGCACCAGCTGCCTTACTACCCGTTCGGCCGCCCAGAGGTGGAGGGCAGGTGGGTAGGGCCATCCTAGACGTGGAGGCTAGCCAGGTGGCACTCCTACTAGGTTCTATGCCTTTCGAGCCAGATGAACTGCAGTAGCCTCATATCGCCGTGATCACAGGTATTATTTCTATTTGCGGTAGGGATACTATGGTACTATTTAATAATGGGGTCTACGTATTCATATGTTTCATCTCTGTTTGCTCATTTTAGGTGTTTCTCGCGAGTCCTTGGGTACTCCTTTATATGTATCCATGCCAGTGGGCGATTCTATTGTTGTGGATCATATTTATCGGTCCTGTATCGTGACTTTCTATGGCTATGAGACTAGAGCGGATCTTTTGTTGCTTGATATGGCCGACTTTGAGGTCATCCTGTGCATGGACTGGTTGTCTCCATATCATGTTGTCCTTGATTGTCATGCCAAGAATGTTACTTTGGTGATACCAGAGTTGCCTAGATTGGAGTGGAAGGGTTCATATGTCAGTGCATCTAGTAGGATTATGTCCTTCCTGAAAGCTCGACACATGGTCGAGAAGGGTTGTTTTGCTTATCTAGCCTATGTTCAGGATATTGCTGCAGAGACTTCAACGATTGATTTAGTGCCCGTGGTGCGGAAGTTATCCGATGTGTTTCCTTCTAATCTCCCATCCATGCCACCAGATCCTGATATCAATTTTTGTATTGATTTGGCTTCAGGTACCCAGCCTATCTCTATTCCACTGCACCGCATGGCTTCAAAAGAGTTGAAGGAACAACTTGAGGAGTTGCTAGCAAAGGGGTTCATCAGACCGAGTATGTCACCTTGCGGTTCACCGGTGTTGTTTGTGAAGAAGAAGGATGGGCTATGTGGATGTGCACTGATTACCACCAGTTGAACAAAGTTACCACTAAGAATAAGTACCCGTTACCGTGTATTAATGATTTGTTTGTCCAGTTGCAGGGTGTTATGGTGTTCTCTAAGATCGACTTTTATCTGGGTATCGTCAGCTGAAGATTCGTGCTTCGGATGTTCGGAAGACGGCCTTCCGAACTAGATATGGTCACTATGACTTTTTGGTGATGTCCTTAGGCTTGAGTAATGCCCTGGTGGCATTTATGAATTTGATAAACCGAGTGTTCAGGCCGTATCTTGATTCTTTTGTCATTGTCTTCATTGATGACATATTGATCTACTCACCTAGCATGGACGAGCACGAGTGGAATTTGAAAGTTGTGCTTCAGTCCCCAAGAATGCCACAAGAACTAACAAGAACTCACACATGGAGAACTTAACATATAACTTATATTCCCACAAGGTCTGAAGCACAACTCTCAAATTCCACTCGTGCTCCTCTGTGCTACGTGAGTAGATCAATATATCCCAGGAAGATCGACGAAGTCCAAAGTTGGCTTCGTCCTACTATGACGACCGAGATCAGGAGTTTCCTGGGGTTAGCATGTTATTATCGCTGATTTGTAGAGGGCTTCTCATTTATTGCAGCACCTCTAAATTGATTAACCCAAAAAGGTTCTCCATTCCGATGGTCAGATAATTGCGAGGTGAGCTTTCAGAAGCTTAAGACAGCTTTGACTACAACACCAGTTAAAGTGTTGCCTTTATGTTCAGGGATGTATATTGTGTATTGCGACGCTTCACGCGTTGGCCTAGGTTGTGTTTTGATGCAAGAGGGGCAAGTTATTGCATATGCTTCACGTCAGCTGAAGCTCCACGAGAAGAATTACCCCATACATGATTTGGAGTTGGCTGCGATAGTTCATGCTCTCAAGATCTGGAGGCATTATCTTTTTGGGGTGTCCTGCAAGGTTTACACCGATCATCGCACTTGCATCATTTGTTCAAGCAAAGGGACCTCAATTTGAGGCAGCGCAAGTAGCTTGAGCTACAAAAGGACTATAATATTACCTTAATTTATCATCCGGGCAAGCGAATATAGTTGCAGATGCCTTGAGCAGAAAGGATGAGAGCATGGGGAGTTTGGAATTCATTTCAGCAGAGGATAGGCCATTGGCTTTGGATATTCAGTCCTTAGCTAACAGACTTGTAATACTAGGTATTTCAGAGCCTAGTCGAGTTCTTGCATGTGTAATGAATCAGTCTTCATTAATTGAGCGGATTAAGGCTCGTCAGTACGATAACCCGCACCTGTTAGTTCTTAGGGAGACGGTACTAGAGGGTGGTTCGAAGGAGGTTTCTATCGGAGAGAATGGTGTTCTGTGGCTCCAGGATCATCTATGTGTTCCTAATGTTGATGGCTTGAGGGAGAAGATTCTAGAGGAGGCACACAGTTCTCGGCATTCTATTAATCCAAGGGCTACGAAGATGTATCGCGACCTGAGGCAACTTTATTGGTGGCGTCGGATGAAGAAGGACATAGTTGAGTATGTGGCGAGAGCTCTAAATTGCCAGCAGGTCAAGTATGAGCACCAGAGGCCAGGTGGCCTACTTCAGCATACGGTTATATCTAAGTGGAAAGGGGAGCGCATTACTATAGACTTCGTAGTTGGGTTGCCGCGGACATTGAGGAAGTTTGATGCAGTTTGGGTCATCGTCGACAGGTTGACCAAGCTGGCACACTTTATTCCGGTTGTAACTACTTATTTTTCTGAGAGGTTGGCCCAGATTTACATTCAAGAGATTGTCCGGGTACATGGTGTGCCTATTTCAATCATATTAGACAGAGGCCCTCAGTTAACTTCACACTTCTGGAGATCAATACAGAGCGAGTTGGGTACCCGGGTAGAGCTTAGCATAGCTTTTCATCCGCAGACAGATGGACAGTCAGCGGACATTTCAGATTTTAGAGGATATGCTCAGAGCATGTGTCATTGACTTTGGAGGTCAATGAGATAGATTCTTGCATTTGGCCGAGTTTCCTTACAACAATAGTTATCAGGCCAGCATTGAGATGGCTCCATTTGACGTTTTTTATGGTCAGCAATGTCGTTAACCCATCGGATGGTTTAAGCCCGGTGAGGCTAAGTTATATGGTACTGATTTGCTGAGAGATGCCTTGGAAAAGGTAAAGTTGATTTAGGAGAAACTTCGCATAGCACAGTCCAGATGAAAGAGTTACACGGATCAGAAGGCGCGTGATCTATCATTTATGGTGGGCAAGAAGGTTCTCTTGAAAGTTTTGCCGACGAAGGGGATCAGGAGGTTCGGGAAGAAGGGCAAGCTGATCCCAAGGTTTATTGGCCCATGAGGTGTTGAGGCGAGTTGGGGAGGTTGCGTATGAGCTTGCTATACCTCCCGGTCTATCAGAACCAGGATTTGACGGTCCCAGTAGTTTGTATGATGAATTTAGACTTGGGCGTGTGTTCGGATCGGGTTCCAGATGACCCAGGAGCGTTTCGGCGCTTAATATTGAATGTTGGCACATTGAAGGTTTTCCTAAATCTTTAAGCTTAGTTTGGAATAGACTTTGGTGTTATTGAGTTCCGTTTGGGATTCCGAGCCTAGGAATAGTTCCGTATGGTGATTATGATTTACACACAAAATTTGGCATCATTCCTAGTTGATTTAATAGGAATCGGATGCGCAAAAGTGTTTTTAGAAGTTCTTGGATTTCATGATTTCATTCATGCGTTTTGGCATCCGATTCGTGATTCTAGATGTTATTTCGGTGTTTCAATCGTGCTAGTGAGTTTGTATGATGTTTTTAGACTTGTGTGGGCGTTTTGTGTGGGCTCTAGTGAGTTTCGGACGCGTTCGGGGGGTGGAAGGACTTTAGTTTTGCAGGGTTTTTTTTGCCGGTGCCTCAGGTATCACAAATGCGAAGTTTTGTTTGCATTTGCAAGCTCGCATTTGCAAAGTTCCGAAGGCACTGAGGATTTCGCATTTGCGAAGATCCTGCCGCTTTCGTACGATATTATTACACTTGTGTGCATGTTTGGTTTGGAGCCCCAGGGGCTCGGGTGATTTTTGGATAGGCTACGGGTCATTTTGGACTTAGAGATTGCAGCTTCAGCTAAGTTTCTGGTGTCTGGTGCAGTGTACTTCGCGATCGCGAAGCCATTCTTACGATCGCCAACGGTAACTTAGGGCTGGGGTGGTTTTCGTCTACGCAAACGAGAAGCAACTGAGGTATTACCTTTCGCGATGTGACCCTTCACCCGTGAATGCGATGGGTTAAGTGGGATTCTGGGAGTGGCATGGGTTGTTCTACACGAACAGGAGCCCAGGCCCGCGAACACGAAGGACAAGGGGGGCAGGCCATCATGAACGCGTACAACCTCTCGCGAACGCAAAAGCCAATAGGCCGTAGTGCTTCGCGATCGTGTCAGGTATCTCGCGAACGCGATGAACACCTGACGTCCAGTCATTAAAACTTCTAAAAATTGGTGATCAACACATTTTTCACCATTTTCAAGTTTGATCTCGGCCTAAAGATGATTTTGAATAGGATTTTCATCCCAACATCATAGGTTCGTAGATTTTAACTTGTTTCCTTACATTTGCATAAGCACCAATTGATTTAACCTTTAATCTATGCCTTTTCATGGTATAAATTAGGGATTTAGGTAGAAATTTGGGATTTTGAGAAATTGAGATTTAGACCTCAAAATTGAGGTTGGGTTTCGAAACTAATCACATAACCAGGTTTGGGGATGAATGGGTAATTGGGTTTTGGTCTAAATCTCGGGTTTTGACCAAGTAGGCCCAAGATTGACTTTTGTTGACTTTATTCAAACACATTAAAGATTGAATCTTTTTCAATCGTGAGTAGTTTCTAAAGCTTATTTTGAATTATTTGAACTATATTTGGTTAGATTTGATTGGTTTGGAGGCTAATTCAAGAGGAAAGCCGCGGTTGAGCATTGATTTTGTTGCGAGGTGAGGTAAGTGTCGTGGTTCATCTCGACTTGAGGGATTATGACTTGTTGGTCTATTTTCTATGTGTTTTATGTATGGGGACAACGTATATATAAGGTGACGAGTACTTATGCATTGTCATTGGGTTAAAGAATGCAGGTGGAATATATTTCTTTGTAATATATTGTTCCGTTAATTATAATATCCTTGCTTAGTTTAGATTATTACTTCTTCGATTATTTGTTTTGTATTTATTGCTTATTTCAAAGTTGTTGAATATTTTTGGAGGTTGAAGTTTGACATCATGGCACCGTATTTGAAGTTAAATTTATTCTCCACATTCTTTATTATTCGACTTCATATTATCATTATTACCTGGTGAGGAAATAAGTAAAAGCATGAAGGGTGATATCATGCCATTTTATTTACATTATCATTGTTACATGGTGAGGAGGAGAGTAAAAGCACAAAGGGTAACGCCATGCCATTTAATTCATATTATCATTATTACATGGTGAGGAAGAGAGAAAAAACACGAAGGGTGATGTCGTGCCGTTACATTCATATTATTTTAGAGTAAAAGCACGAAGAGTGATGATGTGTCATTTTTATTCATATTATTGCATGGTGAGGATGAGAGTAAAAGCAAAAGAGTGATGTCGTGCCATTTTCATATCATTGGTTTGACTGATTTTCCCGGATTTGGTGATTTGCTTGGTTATTTCGTGATTTCATACATGTTGTAGTTTTTATATCTTCCCATTTTCGCATGTCCCCTCCCGATTTGTATGTTATCATTCTCTATTATTATTGCTTTTTTATAATCACTTGTACATGTTTATTTACGTAACTGTCTTGTCATAGCCTCGTTACTACCTCGTCGAGGTTAGGCTCGACATTTGCGAAGTATATTGGGTCAGTTGTAGTTATACTACTCTTCTGCACTTTTTGTGCAGATACTGGTATTGGTCCTAGTGGCGCTCAGTAGCTTTCTGCCCAGATTCGGTCGTAGTTGGAGACATGAGGTATAGTTGCACGACATCCGCAACTCTAAAGTCCCCTCCATTCAATCTTTTTTTTTTTGAGGTTCGAAACAGTTGTACTTTATCCAGACCTTATTTGTATCACTCTAGATGCTCTCATGTATTCGTGACTCCGGGTTCTGGGATATGTTTATATTTTGTTGTTCGAGGTTATATTACTCTACTTCAGACTTTTAGCGTGATCATCGTTAATATTTTGTTTTCAATTGGTAAATAAGTTAAATTATATGTTTTACGCCGAGTTGCCTAACAAGTGGATGCTAGGCGCCATCATGACTCGAGGTTAAGATTCCCAATCATGACAGATTTATTCAGCAAATATAGGGTTCGAGAAAGCTAAAGAGTTCAGTCAAATTCATAATTATTTTAGCTCTGCCCCTCTAAATATATATATATATATATATATATCATATATCATATACATGTGTTGGCCTAAGTGATTTTGGTTTTGATGATTTACAAAGGAACACATGCATGAACCAGGTCCATGGACAGTGTACACATGGCACGATCAAATTCAAGAAAATGGCATGCAGGTGTAATGGATAAGTATAAGTGGTTATGTCTGATAATCCCTGAATGGAAAACTTGCATAATTGGTACGGAGCAGGACTCCTTGCTTGAAGAGAACTCTATCCTAGATAAGGAAAGAGTTAGAGATTGAAGTTAACTAGAACTCTTCCACCAAGGAAGAGTAAAGCATCAAGTTTCTAGTTAATCCTAATCCTACTAACTCTACATATATATCAGTTGTGTTCTCTTTTATAGGTGACGCAGCTAAGTTTAAGCAAGAATTAAGATCAAAATAGCAAGGTATTTTGCAAGTAATTCCTGTGTGTTTCAAGAAGTGCGAACCCGAAGCTATATGAACAAGATAGAAGAACCAGTTCCATGTGCCTATCTTTTGTTCTAGCTCAATTGTAGTGGGGCTTTTGAGTTATACCTTTCAGATTTCCTAGAAGCAAATTGTACTAGGTACTTGAGTTGTATTGATCAAGTTAGAGTTAACTTAGAGTTGTTGCAACAACTTGTGACTGATTGGTACAAGGGTTAGAGGTAATCCTTAGGTTTACAAGAGTTTTGCAAACATTGTTGTTTGGTTCAGAGTTTTAATGAAGTGTTGGAAAAAATCCTATTGGAAAGTAGGTCGTGGTATTTTCACCTTTTGAGCTAGGTGTTTTCCACATAAAAATACTTATATTCTTTACTTTCTGCTTTATTTATTCCACAATAGTAGACTAAGGAACTCATAGAAGAACCAGTTCCTTCTATAATCCGGTGCACCAAAAATTGGACATGCACAAATCATCCCCTCCCCCCTCTTGTGCGGTATTGAAGTATAAAACATCATCATGAAAGCTATATATATATATATATATATATATATATATATATATATATATATATATATATATTCTCTCTACACATTTCCTCTCTCTAAACCCTCTCAACACTTAAGAGCTCTATACCATGTAATCTTTTAAGTTTTAATTTTTTAATACCTTTATTTTAATTTCTTGTTATCAATAATACTTCTGGTTGGCTCTGCCGCCAGATTTTATGTTTTAATCTTGTGTTAACATACTTGCATTCGATCGGCTCTGCTGCCTATTTTATTTAGCTTACGTTTGCATATGGTGGCTTTGCCGCCTGAGATTTTCTGTTATTTATTGCTTCCTACTCCATACATTCCTCGTTTACTCCCAGTTTTATCTACCCCTTCGGGGACTAGCTTCCGCCGGTTTAAATAGACAAGAATGAGTGTCTATAAGGATAAATTCATAGAACTTCTGGTTATGGAGAAGATTTTTATATATATATATATATGTGTGTGTGTGTGTGTGCGCGCGCGCGCGTGTGTGTGTACGTGTGAAATAAACTTTTATCAAGTTAGAATCTTTCAGCAACGCTTGCATTAGATGCTTCATCAGTTTTAGGAGCGACCTCCTATTTTGTATTCAAGAATTTATCAAGACACATTGAATATCATATATAGACCTTTCCATACTGCCCACTCTCATCATATCTTATGTGATTTCATCTAATTTTTTTGGGAGAATTGGTTGGAAAATGATAAAAGTGATAATATTAATCACATATATGGTAGGCATGAAGCAACAACAACAACAACAATAAACCCAGTATAATTCAACAAGTGGGTTTGGGGAGGGTAGTGTATACGCAGACCTTACCCCTACCTTAAGAAGACAAAGAGGCTATTTTCGAAAGACTCCCAGCTCAAGGAACAGTGACAAGGAGGCAACCAACCATAACCTTAACAAGAAAAGAAAAAAAACAAAGACTCGCGTGTCCTAACAAATATCTAGAAAAAAGAAATATAAGAATATTACTAATACTATCGGTAAGAAAGACATAACATATAATAAAAGGTATGGGAACAAGAACTAAGAATATTACTAATACTACCGGTAATACTAGGGGACACCCTCGGCTACCTATCAATCTTCGACACTAATTCTCGATCTCCACACCTTCATATCTAGAGTCATGTCCTCGGTAAGCTAAAGCAACGCCATGTTCTTCCTAATCACCTTACCCCGGCACTTCTGAGGCTTACCTCCACGTTTCCTCAGACCCGTCATGGTCAATCTCTGACACTTCCTAACCGTCACGTCTATGTCTCTCCTCATCACGTGCCCGAACCGTCTCAGCCTCGATTCCCACAGTTTTTCTACCACAGGTGCCACTCCCTCCTTGTCCCTAATAACATCATTCCTAATCTTATCTTTTCTGGTATGCCCACACATCCATCTCAACATTCTCATTTCTGCTACTTTTATCTTCTGGACACAGGATTTCCTGTCTAGCCATCACTTTACACCATACAGCATAGCTGGTCTAACTACCACTCTATAGAACTTGCCTTTAATTTGTTGTGGCACATTCCTATAACATAAAGCACTAGATGCGAGCCTCCATTCCATCCACCCTGCTCCAATACGATATGTAACATCTTCATCAATCTCCAGATTGTCTTGTATACCGGACCCAAGATATTTAAAACTGTCACTTTTGGGGATGATTTGTGTATCAAGCTTCACGTCTACTTCTGCTTCATGCGTCCCATCACTGAACTTGCACTCCAAATATTTAATTTTTGTTCTACTCAACATAAAACTTTTAGACTTTAGATCTCTCTCAAAACCTCCAGCCTAGCATTGACCCCCCTATGCGTCTCGTTAATTAGCAACAAGTCATCTATAAATAACATACACCTTGGAACCTCTAATTGGATGTGTCCCATTAGCACATCCATCGCCAGAGCAAATAAAAATGGGCTAAGAGTTGAACCCTGATGCAACCCCATCATCACCGAAAAATGTTTTGAGTCTCCTCCCACAGTCCTCACCCGAGTTTTAGCACCATCGTACGTATCCCAAACAACCCTAATTTCTGCTACCAGAATACTACTAACCTTTAACCATCTCCACGGAACCTCCCTCGGGATTTTATCGTAGGCTTTTACCAGATCAATGAACACCATATGCAAGTCCTTTTTTCTTTCCTTATATTGCTCCATCGATCTTCATGCAAGACGGATGGCTTCTACAGTGGACCGCTCCGGCATGAATCCGAACTAGTTCTCAGAAATAGACATAGTTCTCCTCACCCTTCTCTCCACCACCCTCTCCCAAACTTTCTTAGCGTGACTCAACAACTTGATTCCCCTATAGTTGTTGCAATTCTGGGTATCACCTTTAATCTTGTGCAAGGGCACCATCAGACTCCACCTACATTCATCGGGCATCTTCTTTGTCCTAAAAATGACACTAAACAATCTAGTAAGCCAATACAAGCCTGTCCAGCCCACGTCTTTCAAAAATTCCACCGGAATCTCGTCTGGTCCGGTTGCTTTTTCCCTGCTCATCTTCCGCATCACCCCTTCAACCTCCTCCACCTTAATATGTCTACAAAACCCAAAATCCCGCTGGCTTTCCGAGTTCTCCAACTCACCAAGCAAGCTGTCCATGTCTTATCCTCGTTCAAGAGTTTATGGAAGTAAATCTACTATATTCGCCTAATACACGCCTCTACCACCAAGGCTTTGCCTTCCTCGTCTTTGATGCACCTCAGTTGATCCACGTCCCGAGCCTTCCTCTCTCTAACCTTGGCTAACCGATATAGTCTCTTGTCACCGCCTCTACTCCTAATTTCATCATACAAGAATCCAAACACCACAGTCTTAGCCTCAGTGACCGCTAACTTCGCCTCTTTCTTAGCCCTTCTTATAACATTCAAAACTCATCCTCTTCTCCTCTTCGATTGTGCTCTCCTCTAGCTTCAAATATGCTGCTTTCATGACTTTCACTTTTCTTTGGACCTCTTCATTCCACCAACATTCCTCTTTGTAACCTCCCGAGTAACCACTGGTGGCCAATAACACATTTCTAGCAACTTCCCTGATGCTATTCACTGTCGTGGTCGACATACTACTCGTGTTCCCACTACTCCTCCAGGCCTCATAGCCACCAACTTCTCCACCAACTCGTGAGCTTTGTCTTTAGTCAAGGATCCTCACTTGATCTTATGGTGGCTGTACACCGCTCTTTTTTTCCTCTTTCTCTTAATCTCCAAATCCAACACTGAGAGCCTATGCTGAGTCTATAGACACTCACTCAGGATAACTTTACAGTCAGTGTACATGCCTCTATCACACTTCCTGCAGAGAAGATAATCAATATGGGTAATGGCTACTGTACTCCAAAAGGTGACTAAGTGGTCCTCTCTCTTTTGAAAATACGTGTTAGCTATCACTAGATCAAAAGCTTTAGCGAACTCAAATAATGAAGTTCCATCCTAATTCCTACCACTGAAACTGAACCCGCCATGCACCTCATCGTAGCCCCTATATGGCTATCAAAATCACCTCCCATGAACATCTTCTCGATAACAAGGACACCTCGCACGACCTCGTCCAAATTCTCCTAGAAATGCCTTTTGTCCTTCTTGCCCAAGCCCGCTTGAGGCACGTATGCACTAATCACATTTAACGTGAACCCATCAACGACTAGCTTAATAGCCACTAGCCTATCATTTACTCTCCTAACATCTACCACTAGCTACCTGATATCCCTATCAAATAAAATTCCTACCCCATTCTTGCCCCAAGTAACTCTTGAATACCACAATTTAAACCTGTTAACTACACGTGCCCTAGTACCCACCCATCTAGTCTCCTAGAGGCATGCTATATTGATCTTTCTCTTCTAGAGATCTTCCCTAACTTTAAAGACTTCTCCGTCAATATCCTTAAATTTCATGACCCAATTCTCAACCTAGCGGCTCCCTTACCACCCTTCCCTCCTCCCCCCCACCCCACCAAAGGACATGATCTCACACTACCATCACTCATCCCAGCCATAATAGTCTAAGTGATACTAAGCTAGTACAACTACAACATGCAATAAGGTAAGTTCTCAACTTAAGGCTCTTTGTTGTAGGCAAACACATAAAATCAAAGACAAGAATGATACAGAATATATCAAAATATAAGGGCAAGAAAAGCAAGTAGTTGATGCAAGTGAATGTATTGAAACGATAAAGCCAAAGAATGATATACAATATACCGAATATAAAATGTAAAAGAAGATAGAACCTGGGATGTAATTAGAGATGTCTAGACAATGCCACCACCTACAGAACTTTGTTTCAGTGGGGTCCACTACCGATGCCTATTGTCTCGCCTCCTTGCCGGATGTCTGCTGGGTATGTCTCTGGTTACATGCTCCGATAGTAACTTTTTGTGACTAAGGCTGCGGTGAGTGTTTCTAGCAGGCATGGGGGAGACAAGAGAGGGATAGAAAAGAAGAGAGACGGAGAATGAGACGAAAGAAGGTATTGTCGGTGTCACTAGACAACCCACTTAAGGTTTAAAATCAGAGTGGGGAAGGGAAAAGAAGAGGTGTAAAAGATAGGAGGGAGACTAGAGGGTCGGGCTGATCTGGTAGGGTCACTAGCAGGACACTTGTGGTGGGGCGGGGGGGGAGGGGAGGAAGGGCCGGCGTGCAGCGAGAAAAAAGAAAGAAAAACAGTCAGAAAGAGAAGGCGAGTAGAGGAGAAGAAGAAGGAAAAGGAGAGAAGAAAAGAGAAGAGAGAGAAAAACGAGCGGAGTTACTTACTTGATGTTGTCAGAGAAACGCTAGCCGGCAGTGTGCAGTGAGAAGCGGCGGTTAAGAGCCATTAACGATGAGATAAGGTGAGAACAGAGTGAAAATACTTTTTCTTCGAAGAGAGAGGTTACTTTGTAGAATTTGGAACGAGAAAAAATACTTTTTCTTCGAAGAGAGAGGTTACTTTGAAAATGCCAAATTCTTGAAGCAAGCATGAAGCCTAAGTAACAAATAGGCTAACAACTACTAGCTTATGAAGCTCAGATACTTTTTTTGAAAATAGGTTAATGTCACGACCCAAAATCCACTAGTCGTGATGGCACCTAACTCAACCTGCTAGGTAAGCCAACAAAAAGTCAACACAATCCAAATGAGATTTATAAGAAAATAGTGAAGAATTAACTGAAAATTTATACAATAACCCAAGGACTGGTAGTACAAATCATGACCTTCTAAGACTTAAAATTTACAGAAGCTGGTTCGAAATAAATATATCATTTATTCAAAGTTTACATAAATAGATTAGCAAAATCTAAAGCTACCAAGGACAAGTGGCAACTATAACCGGAACACAGGTACATCTTCAATGCCAGCTCTCGCCTTACATAGCAACTCCAGCTCCAAAATCTGCACGCAAGGTGCAGAAGTGTAGTATGTGTACGACTGACCCTATGCACCCAGTAAGTATCTTGTCTAATGTCGGTGAAGTAGTGGTGAGGCTTTGTAGTTAAAAGATACCCAGTGATATAACCTGTGTAGTAGACAAGTTATATAAACAGTACAAGAACATAGTAGAAAAGAGTGCAAGAAACAAATATGCGAGTAGTAAATGATTAATTAAATAAATCACGGTCAATGTTCCTCAATGTCAAGATCAATCCTTTCCTTTGAGCGATGACCAACAAACCACAGTAGAAAATTCATAAATTTCATATTGTGAGAAATGTGCTCAAGATATTAAATCAAATGGCACGACAACTCCCTTCGCGCATTTATCTCATTCTCACCAAATATACGTATAACAGTACCAATTAGGTGAAAGAAATGCCAATAACCATAACGACAAAGTGGGAATTACACAGGTCGCAATAACGAGCAAGGTAGTACATATGGACAACGGCACCAGACTAGGTAGAAGTCGTAGAAGTAATGACAGCAATTAGAATAGAAGAAAATAAATTTCACTAACTAACATGGTAGAAGGCATAGATGTATATATAACAAACAAGAGGGAAAGCATGATCTTTATAAGCCAAATAAGTAGAAGGCACGAATAACTAACATGATAGAAGGATTAGATGTAGATTTAATAAACAAGCGGGAAAGCATGATCTTTATAAGCGAAACAAGTAAAAGGCATGAATAACTAACATGATAGAGGGCTTATATGTAGATTAAACAAACAAAAGGGAAATCATGATCTTTATAAGCTAAACAAATAGAAGGCTGGAATAACTAACATGGTAGAAGACTTATACAGTAGTGCAACAATGAGAAATGACGTAGATGTCGATATGTCAAACAAGAAGGAAAGCATGGATAATACAACAACAACAACTGAGGTAGAGGACAAAGACAGAATAACACCGACAAGTCACATAGAACACATAGGTTCAACTGTAACAACTCAAGATAAAGGCATCAATGTATACACAAGGAAAAGATATCACAATATAATGCATGTCTCTCGTCCTCGCCCCCATGCCATGAAAACGTGATAATATAAATATGGTAAAACATCACCCTTCGTGCTTGACTCACAAGGCACGGCATCACCATTCGTACTTTTACTCACATATGGCATGACATCACCCTTCGTGCTTTACACACCTCCTCACATGATAATATATATGAAATGGCATGGCATCACCCTTCGTGCTTTACACTCTTCCACACCAAACACATGTATATCAAAAACAAGCAAGGTAGGAAGCACAAATAACATCAAGGAGAGTGATTAAGCGAATATTTTAAATGAACATCAATCATTGCTTTCAAGCCAATAATAATTTAATAAACCTCAAGAACCTTATTTGTCACGACCCAATTTTCACTATAGGCCATGATGGCACCCAACGTCACCGCTACGCAAGCTAACAGGAACTACCCATTTAATTTCTCATTTTAATATTTTTAATGTCTTAGAATTTTTTTTAATGTAGAAACAAATAGTAAGTGAGCGTACTAATGTAAAGCATGAACTAAACAGAAATAATGATAGTGAATTAAATAATCAAAACCCATGAGTATCTACTAGAATTCCTACTACCCGGTGTCACAAGTACACGAGCATCTAGTAAAATTTACAAAATTGTCTAAGAACTACTGTCTAAAACAAAATAGATAGAAATAATAAATCATAACAAGGGAAGGGTCTGGGTGCGGCAGAATGGAGCATGGAAAAGCAGCTCACAACTAAGCCTCAGGATAATGCGGGTACGCGCTCAGACAAACTCTAGATGCACCTGCCTAAGAACCTCCACAATATGGCAAGAAGTGTAGCGTGAGTACATAAACAACATGTACCCAATAACTATCTAGTCTAACATCGAAGAAGGAGTGATAAGGGGTCGACTTCGACACTTACTAGTGGGTGATATACATAATGTACAAGATTATTTAATAGGCACGAAATACAACATCAATAATGGAATAAGAGGCAATAATTAAATGACCATTTATCAAAATAATAATTAAAAGTCCCCAAATATCACATATTAATCTCAACAAGTAAGGGCTTAAAATTTTTTTTAAATCCTCAAGTCACGGCAGACATATCAAGTGAAATCAGACTCCGGGTGACAACACGCACGAGTTATGCCGAGGTCGTACGGCCAGATCCATAATAATCATGTGTAAACACTACCGAGGTCGTACGGTTGATCCATGGATGCATCCCATAATATATATATACACACACACACACACATTGCTGAGGTGTTCAGCCCGGTCCACAGGAATAGGGTAACTCTTCGGATTTCGGATTTCATATTTATAATTCCGAGATAAGTCCATGAAAGGATACAATTTCCCTCAATAATTGAATATTTCACCAACTCTCTAAGTAATGAAGCTCGATTTAATATAATCTTTAACAAAGTTTTAATTATTAATACGAGGAATTAAACTAGTAGGTTGAGTCCAAATAGTACAAGTAATAGCATAATAAAGGCCTATGTCTACCTAGATATAACATAAATTTTAGCTACGCACGGACTCTCATCACTTCGTGCGTACGTAGCTCCCACAATTAGTAGCAAATAACAATTTAAACACCTATAGCACTGATTCCCTCTTACAAGGTTAGGCAAGAGACTTACCTCATTCCCAAGTCCACTTTCCGGTCCACGAATTAGTCTAAAAGCCTTAATTCGTTGCCGAACAATCCGAAACTAGCCAAAGGTTGTACAAATTAATCAATAATCGTTCAAACGTTCATAATTTAACTCTTAAAGTGATTACCCAACCCAATTTGGAAGGTTCCTAAAATTCACCCTCGGACCTACGTGCCCGGATTCAGGAAATTTTCATGAATAAATGTTACCCATAACCTTACGAACACAAATATATAATTGTCACCAAATCTAATAATCATTTTCGTGGTCTAATCGCATTTTTATCAAAATCTAGGTTTTTCAACCAAATCCTAATATTTGCACAATTTATATGTTAAAAGCTACCCATATTTATGTATTAAGCTCACACTATGAAGAAATCACTTACCTCCAATAGCGAGGTGAAAATCCCTCTCTACAAAGCTCCAAAATCAGCAAACAAAGGAGAGAAATGAACAAAAAGGCCAAAATTCCAATTTTTATTAAGGCACTACCCAGGTCTGCCTTATTCGCGATCGTGAAGGCAAAAGTCACTAATCCACAAGAATTCCTCTTAGCTATCACGAGAGGACACTCGCGAACACGATGCACCTAGCCGCCCACCCATCGCAAAAGCATGCCTCCACTCGCGATCGCGTAAGGACACTAGGTTGCGCAGGCCCAGGCCCAGGTATTCTACGCGAACGCGTCATGTCACCTGTGAACGCGAAGGCCACTAGTCCCAAGTGTCACGACCCCAGTTTCCCTTCGTAGGATGTTGTGACGTCACCTAGTCTCTACGACTAGGTAAGCGTAACATTTACTAAAGAATTTTTCAGAAATCTACCAAAATAACTATTAAGCAAAAATCAAACAATTTTAAATGAACTCAACATTTACAATATGAAATAACATCCCCAAAACCGGTAGTACAAGTCATAAGCTCTACTGAGTTTACTAGAAAATCTCTAAATACAACTGTTTGGATAGAATTTAAATAGTACAAGTAAAATATCAGAAGGCGACTCCAAAGCCTGCAAACGCGACGGCAGGTTTACCTTAAGTCTCCACAGCAATGCTCAACCAGCTAGCTAATAATCAACAATAACAGTGGCACCTGAATCTGCACAAAAACATGCAGAAGCATAGGATGAGTACATCACAGCGGTACCCAGTAAGTATCAAGACTAACCTCTATGGAGTAGTGACGAGGAACAGTCAAGATGCCTACTGGACTAAACAACCTGAACAAGTATAAATGTAGAGCTAACAGGGAATAATATCAATAATAATCAAGGCATGATGACAATAATAATACAATGTTTGTAACAGGGAGTAAAAGTAACAATAAGCAACAAGACACAACAGGTAATAACACTGTAGAGTAAGCTGAACACATTTCAATCAGGTGAAACCAAATAAGGGAAGACAAGTGACAACTCAGTAGGAACAACCGCTTTCAAACCAAGTTTGTCCCAGAATTTCCACAAGGTACCAAACTTCAAAATCACAATCTCGGGTCCCAATTCGTGAACCCTAATCACTTGGCATCTTGTTCCCACATTGCAATTCATAACAGCACTGCCCAAGGGGTGACAATATATAATATCTGCCTGGACTACTCATGTGCCAAAAATAATAATGACTCATGACTGCACGGACAACTCACATGCCAACAAGATAACTCTCACACATAAGGCAAGTACAGGGGGTACGTATAAATGGTCAAAACATCAGGATTCATCTTTTTAGGCCGATATGGGTGATTTATCTACGTGTATGCTAGTGCAAGTGTTCTACCACAATTCATGTCAACAAGTAAGAGTAGACACAATGAATGGCATATTCTTTTCCAACACTTGAAGCGATCACCAAAAAGTTTACAGTGTAATAAAGACAGCCATGAAATGGAAACCACGAATAGTACAACAAGATTAACTACACAGATGTAAGCAAATGGTGCAACCCGGAGAAAGACAATTAATAGTATGCTAAGGAAACTACAATCAAAGACAAGTACAAAAGAATGGGGAAATGTCAACAAGAGCCCTACCGTGGTACCGCCCCGTAGTCACAAATCATAAAATGAATCACAAACTTTCCTTATATCACCGCGGGAGCCTTTACATTTAGTTTTTAAAATTATTTTTCCCAAAATAGCATCCCGTGTTTTAGCTCACCTTATCACACTGCATGGCTTCTTGTAGTTCCCCTACTAGCCACGCGTATCAAGCCCACCTTATCTCACCACATGTATTTCAACACATAGACCTTATACCACCGCATGAGTATCAAAAATAACAATGGCATGGAAGAAATCTCATGCAAACAACATAACAACAAAAACCTCGGGCAAATAACATAACAACAGCACAACAGAAACCTCGTGCAAATAATATAAAAATTCTCTCAACAATAACACGTGTGCCAAAACATAACAACTCAACAAAATGACTTTCAGAATGTGTGCCAATATGCCACAAAATTTCTCTACGGTAAAGGTCCAGTTGAGGAGGCGACTTAGGAGACCGAGGAGGACATGCAGAGAAGATATCCACACCTATTCGGAACTCCATGTATGACTCTAGTCCCGTTCGAGGACAAATGTTTGATTAAAAGGTGGAGAATGTAATGATCCGACTGGTCATTTTGCTTTCTAAATCCTCGTTCCCCTAATTAAGACTCCCTGTATGTGCTTTTACTGGTTTAAGACTCCTAGAGAGGCTGGAGAGATTGATGATAGAATGAGGCCGAGGGCTTGATTCTGAGGATATTTACGGGATCGGGATGCACATCGCATCATGTTTTATTGATTCATGCCATGATAGGCTTATTATAGTGCTTGGGCTGGATTTGCCCCTCTGGAGTCTGCACACCCACAGTGAGCGCAGGTATCTACTGAGTGCGAGTGCGAGTGCCGAGAGATTGGGAGGATTGAGTGACTGTGAGGATGAGTGACTGTGAGGAATGAGTGACTTTGAGGATGGAGTGATTGGGAAGAGTAGTGAGTGACTCTGAGAGCATGCTTAGGATTTCATCACTGTTTTGTACCTCAGTTGGCATACATAACTGACATGTAGATATCTAGATGCTTCATATCTTGTTTCAATTGAACTTGGCATATCTTTCCTGTTTGAGCTTTTAACTGTTAAACTTGGAAGCATGCCTACATTTCGGTACTGTAATTTTGTAATTGAACTGTACCTATAAAGCTCGTCACTACTTTCAGCCCAATAGTTAGACTTGTTACATACAAAGTTGGTTGTACTGACACTACACCCTACACTTCGTGTGCAGTTCTAGGTGTTTCCGGACATACAAAGATTATCAAGGTAGCTGCCTGGCATCCGCAAACCTTGACTCTCCTCCCCTATCTCTCAATTTATTTATTCAATTTCTGCTTTCTTAGACTGAGTATCAGACTTTGTATTTGTATATATGCTCATGTACTCAGTTACACCCTGGTTTTGGGACAGATCTGTATCGAGTTTTGACGGTTTTTATCCAGTATTATGAGATTCTTATTTATTTAAACCCATTATTAGTATATTATAAATTGGAAAAGGTTGGTGTGTCTGGGTGGTCGGCTTGCCTATTATCATGATAGGTGTCATCACGACAGTTGAGTTTTGGGTCGTGACAAGTTGGTATCAGAGCCTAGGTTAGATAGGTCTCATGAGCCATGAGCAGGTTTAGTAGAGTCTTGCGGATCGGTACAGAGATGTCTGTACTTATCTTTGAAAGGCTGTCGAACCCTTAGAAAAACTTCAAATTATTGTATTTTTGTCGTGCGAATTTGTTGATTCTGGGAACTAAAATTTCATTATTTTATTCTCTTATCGATAATGAGGACACGTGCTACCGGACCAGACGAACAGCCACCAATACCACCGACTAGGGCCACGAAAAGTCGGGGACGCGGTAGGGGTCGCGATAGGGGCCGAGGTGCAGCTCGTACAACAACTAGAGCAGCACATGTAGATCCACCAGTTGCTCCAACTCAGGAGCACATTCCAGATGTGGTTGAGCCAACGGGTCTAGCTCAGGCACCAGCTGTGCCCGTTGTGATTCCAGACATTTAAGAGGCTTTAGCCAGATATTGACTGTTTGCACTAGCCTTGTCAGGCAGTTTTTGTTAAGACTGCGCGAGCCACTTCTCAAACCGGTGGAGGTACTCAGACTCCCAATGCCCGTACTCTATAGTAGGTGATACAGGGACTTCAAACACCGGGGGTATTACTAACCCAGCCGGTTATAGTTGCTCAGGCTCAGGTGGGTCCCATTATGATGGATGAGGAGCAGAAAAGGCTAGAAAGATTTGGGAGGCTCAGGCCTCCATCATTCAGTAGGGCTGATTCAGAGGATACCCACGACTTCTTAGATAGGTGCCAGCAGATTCATCACACGATGAGTATTTTGGAGACTAGTGGAGTCTCCTTTTCTATTTTTCAACTATCAGGGGTTTCCTTTAGATGGTGGGAGGCTTATGAGAGGAGCATGCAGTCAGTGCTGCACCACTTTCATGGCATGAGTTCTCCGTTCTCTTCTTGGAGAAGTTTGTCCCACAAACTTGCAGGGAGGAGCTGCGCAGGCAGTTCGAGCAGTTACGTCAGGATGGCATATCTATGATCCAGTATGAGATGAGATTTTAAAAGTTAGCTCGTCATACAGTTTGGTTGATTCCCACTGAGAGGGAGAGGATTAGGAGGTTCGTTGATGGCCTCCACTATCAGTTGCATTTTGTTATGATTCGAGAGAGAGTATTTGCTGCTCGGTTCAACAAGCTAGTTGATATTGCTCCGCGGATAAGGATGGTCTATAGTAAGGAGCGTGAGGAGAGAAAGGCCAAGAGGCCTAGTGGTTTGGGTGGTTTCAATAGTGTTCCTTCTAGGGGGCAGTCCTACCCCAACAGGGGTCGTCCTTATAGGCTCGCTCAAATGGCTCATCGCGTTCATTGTGGTGCTTTAGCTAGCCATGGTTCGTACGGTGCTCCTCCGGGTTAGTCATCTCTCAGTGTTCTCCCATCTCAGAGTTTATCCCGTGCTCCGTCAGATGAAGTTTCATCTGTGCTAGGTCCTTCTAGCAGTTACCATGGTACTCGGGGCCCGATCCATCCCCACCACCACCAGCGGGGAGTTGCTTTGAGTGCGGGGAGTTTGGGCATATATGGAGACAGTGTCCTCGTCACCAGGGAGGTCCAGCTCAGCAGAGGGGTCAGGCTGTGACTTCCGCACCAATTACTTCGCTACCTGCCCAGCTAGCTCAAGGTGGGACCCAAGCAGCTAGAGGTCGCCCTAGAAAGGGTGGTCGATCAAGTGGTCGTCAGGCCCGATTCTATGCTATTCCTGCCGGGCCAGATGTTGTCGCTTCAGATGCAGTGATCATAGGTATTGTCTCACTGTGACATAGAGATGCTTCCATATTATTTGACCCTGGTTCTACTTATTCCTATGTATCATCTTATTTTACTCATTATTTGGATATGCCCCGTAAGTTCTTTGTTTCACCAATTCATGTATCTACGCCAGTGGGCAATACTATTGCTTTTTGGATCGTGTATATCGATTGTGTGTAGTGACTATTGGGGAATTAGACATTAGACATGATCTTAGGTATGGATTGGTTCTCTCCATGTCATGCTATTCTAGATTGTCACGCTAAGACCGTGACGTTGGCAATGCCGGAGCTGCCAAGGATCAAGTGGAGAGGTTCTTTAGATTATGTTCCCAGCAGGATGATTTCTTATTTGAAGGTCCAATGGATGGTTGGGAAGGGGTGTCTGTCATATTTGGCCTTTGTGAAGGATGTTGGTGCCGATACCCCTACTATTGATTATGTTATAGTGGTGCGAGTCTTTTCGAATGTGTTTCATGTAGACCTGCTGGGCATGCCACCCGACAATGATATTGACTTTGGTATTGACTTGGTGTCTGGCACTCAGCCATTTCCATTCCTCCATATTGTGCAACTTCAGGAACTTCTTGAAAAGGGGTTTATTAGGCCTAGTGTGTTGCCTTGGGGTGCACCGGTTCTTTTTGTGAAGAAGAAGGATGGTACTATGTGGATGTGCATCGACTATATGCAGTTGAAAAAAGTATCATTTGCCACGTATTGATGACCTATTTGACCAGCTTTAGGGAGCGAGGTTGTTCTCTAAGATTGATTTGAGTTCTGGGCATCACAAGTTGAGAATAGGGACTCGAATATTCTAATAACGGAATTCAGGACCCATTATGGTAACTATGAGTTCCTTGTGATGTCTTTTGGACTAACCAACGCCCTAGTAACATTCATGCATCTGATGAACAGTTTATTTTAACCATATCTGGACTCGTTTGTCATAATATTCATTGATGATATCCTGATGTGCTCACGTATCTAGGTGGAGCATCCCAGCATTTCATGATTGTATTACAGCGACTGAGGAAGGAGAAGCTTTATGCTAATTTCTCCAAGTGTGAGTTTTGGATTAGTTAGGTAGCGTTCTTGGGGCACGTGATGTCTAGTGAGGGGATTAAGGTGGATACAAAGAAGATAGAGGCGGTTCAGAGTTGGCCCAGACCATCCTCAGCTACTGAGATTCAGAGATTTCTCAGCTTGGCCAGCTATTATCGTCGCTTCGTGGAGGGTTTCTCGTCTATTGAAGCGCCTTTGACCAAATTGACCCAGAAGGGTGCTCTTTTTTGGTGGTCAGATGAGCGTGAGGAGAGCTTTCAGAAGCTCACGACGACCTTGTGAACTTTTAGAAGCTCAAGACGGCCTTGACCACAGCTCCAGTTCTAGTTTTTCCTTCAGCTTCTAGCTCTTAAACAGTGTATTGTGATGCTTCTGGATTAGTATTAGGTGTTTCTTCATACAGGAGGGCAGAGTGATTGTTATACTTCACGCCAGTTGAAGCCTCACGAGAAGAACTACCTTATTCATGATTCGGAGTTGGCAGCCATCGTTCATGCATTAAAGATTTGGAGGCATTATCTCTATGGTGTGTCTTGTAAGATATTTACAGATCATCGAAGTCTCCAACACTTGTTCAAACCAAAGGATCTAAATTTGAGGCAGCGGAGATGGTTGGAGCTGCTAAAGGATTGTGATATTTCCATTCTGTATCATCCGGGGAAGGCCAATGTGGTGGCCAATGCCTTGAGTATAAGGTGGTGAGTATGTGTAGCTTGAATTTATTCTTGTTGGTGAAAGATCGCTTACAGCTGATGTTCAGGCCATGGCCAACCAGTTCATGAGATTAGATGTTTCGGAGCCCAATCAGATTCTAGCTTGTGTGGTTTCTCGGTCTTCCTTATATGATCATATTAGAGAGCGCCAGTATGATGATCCTCATTTGCTTTTCCTTAAGGAAACACCAAGGATTTTACTATTGGGGATGATGGGGTGATTGGGATGCAGGGTCGGATTTGTGTGCCTAATGTTGATGGACTATGTGAGTTGATTCTTGAGGAGGCCCACAGTTCGTGGTATTCCATTCATCCAGGTGCCACAAAAATGTACCAAGACTGAAGGCAACACTATTGGTAGAGGAGGATGAAAAAAGATATAGTGGGGCTTCTAGCTTGGTGCCTAAACTGTCAGCAAGTGAAATATAAGCATCAGAGACCGGGCAAATTGCTTCAGAGGCTTGAGATTTCGGAGTGGAAATGAGAGCGTATCACCATGGATTTTGTAGTTGGGCTCCCAAGAACTTCGAGGAAGTTTGATGCTATTTGGGTGATTGTGGATCGGTTGACCAAGTCCGCGTATTTCATTCTCGTTAGGACTACCTATTCATCGGAGCGATTGGCTGAGATTTACATCCGCGAGATTGTTCACCTTCACGGTGTGTCGGTGTCCATTATTTCGGATCGGGGAACACAGTTTACATTGCAATTTTGGAGAGCCATGCAGCGAGAGTTGGGACAGGTTGAACTGAGTACAGCATTTCACCCTCAGACAAACGCGCAGTCCGAGCTCACTATTCAGATATTAGAGGATATGTTACGCGTTTGTGTCACAGATTTTAGGGGTTCTTTTGATTAGTTTTTGATGCTCGTAGAGTTTGCGTAAACAGCAGCTACCAATCGAGCATTCAGGCGGCTCAGTATGAGGCTTTGTAGGGGAGACGGTATCCATCTCCGGTGGGTTGGTTTGAGCCTGGTGAGGCTAGGCTATTGGTTACTAACTTGGTTCAGAATACTTTGGACAAAGTTAAATTGATTTAGGATCGGCTTCGCACGGCACAGTCTAAACAGAAGAATTACGCCGACTAGAAAATTCATGGGGTTGCTTAACTGGTCGAGGAGAAAGTACTGCTGAAGGTTTCACCCATGAAGGGTTTTATGAGGTTCGAGAAGAAGGGCAAGTTGAGCCCTCGGTATATTGGGTCGTTTGAGGGGCTTCAGATGATTGGAGAGGTGGCATACAAGCTTGCCTTGCCGTCTAGTTTGTCGAGTGTTCATCTAGTGTTTCATGTTTCTATGCTCCAAATGTATGTCATAGATCCGTCTCATGTTTTGGATTTCAGCACGGTTTAGTGGGATGGTGATTTAACTTATGATGTGGAGCCGGTGGCCATTTTGGATCGGTGGGTTCGAAAGTTGAGGTCACTGAACATAGCTTCAGTGAAGGTGCAGTGGAGAGGTCAGCTAGTCAAGGAGGCTACTTGGAAGACCGATCAAGAGATGCGGAGCAGATATCCACACCTATTTGAGACTCCAGATATTTTTCTAGACCTGTTTGAGGACGAATATATTTAAGAGGGGGAGGATGTAACGACTCGTTCGGTCGTTTTGAGTGTTGTAGCCCCGTTCCCCCATTTACTGTTTATTTTTTGCTCAATTGTCATTATGTGACTTGCCGTGGTAGTTGGTTCGATTTTGGGGATGTTTCGGAATGAGATGAGACACTTTGTCTCAAGGTTGGAAGCTTTGGCTAAAAAGGTTAACCTGATGTGGACTTATGTTTAAACGATCCCGGAATGGAGTTTTGATGGTTTCAATAGCTCTGTTTGATGATTTCTGACTTAGGAGTGTGTCCGGATAGTGACTTGGAGGTCCGTACTTGATTTAGGCTAGAATGGCGAAAGTTGGAAAATTAGAAGTTTTGGAAATTGAGAAGTTTGACCGAGAGTTGACTTTGTGGTTACCGGACTCGGATTTTGGTTTCGGAAGTTAAAGTAGGTCCGATGTGTCATTTATGATTTGTGTGCAAAATTTGAGGTCAATAGGACTTGATTTGATAGGTTTTGGCATCGATTGTAGAAGTTGAAATTTCTTAGTTTTTATTAGACTTGGATTGGGGTGCGATTCGTGTTTTTTATATTGTTAGATGTGATTTGAAGGCTTGACTAAGTTTGTACCGTATTTTAGTACTTGTTGGTGTGTTTAGTTGAGACACCGGGGGCCTCAGGTAGAGTTCGGATGGTTAACGGATCAAAAATGAGACTTAAAGCATTGCAGAAGCTGGGAGCCTTCTGGTGTGATCACACTTGCGAGGGGATTAGCCGCAGGTGCGATGCCGCATGTGGGCTGGAGTGGCACAGAAGTGAGTTTTTCTGGGCTGTTCATGGGTCGCAGGTGCAAGCAAGGCTCCGCAGATGCGAAGAGTGGAAGGATGTTTTGCTTTCGCAGAAGCAGATCGAGGTTCGCAGAAGCGCTTCCACATGTGCGAAACTTGGAGCGCAGGTGCGGACCCTATAGACATAAGTGAATACTGCAGAAGCGGCACTTTTATTGCAAAAGCGATTCCGCATGTGCGGAGATTTGGCTCGCAGGTGCAAAAGCACTGGGCAAAGAATACTAAATTCGAGGGTTTCGTGATTTTTCTCATTTTGGACGTTGCAAACTCGGACTAAGGAAAATTTTGAGAGGGATATCGAAGGGTTTCTTGAGGTAAGTAACTTTTGATCATTTTTATTCAATAATCTAGTTTCCCCATTGAATTTCCCATCTAATTTGTGTGTTTTTGAGGGGGAATTTTGGGAGATTTAGGCTTGGGATTTGGAGAGTTAATTTGGGAATTTGATTGACGATTGGGTGTTGGATTTTGGTAAATTTGGTATGATTGGACTCATAGTTGAATGGGCTTCCGGATTTTGTAGTTTTTATTGGATCCGATACGTGAGCCCAGGGGGTTGACTTTTGAGTTAACTTTTTGACTTTTAATTAAGGACTTAGCATTTTTATACGGAATTGATCCATATAGCTCTTGTTGATTGTATCAAATTGTTTGTGCTAGATACAAGGCATTCGGAGGCCAATTCGCGAGGCAAAGGGTTATTGGAGTAGAGATTTGCACGATTTGAGGTAAGTAACACTTTTAAACTTGGTTCTGAGGGTATGAAACCCCGAAGTACGTGTTATGTGATTGGTGTTGAGGTGATGCACATGCTAGATGACGGGCGTGTGGGCGTGCACCGTATGAATAGTGACTTAGTCAATACCATTGAACTGTATAGTTGAATAATGTTATCATTATCCGTACATTCTCCGTGTGTTAGAGAAATTGAGGTGCAAGTCATGCTAGAAATCGTGCTTAGGCTATATGTTGGTACTGTTGGGACCCACAGAGGTCGTGTTACATGTTGAATTATTTTCTTAATTTGAAATTATGTACTCAATCAAAGCTATTTTTGCATATCATATCTCAGTCTCTGTGTCATTTATTGATACATCATATCATCATTGTTTGGGCTGATTTTTATTATTCTTGTGAGCTAGAAAGACTGGAGAGATTAATGACTGAGCAAGGCCGAGGGCCTGATTGTGAGGATATTTATGGGATCGGGCTGCATGCCGCAACATGCTTTATAGATTCATACCATGATTGGCTTATTATAGCGCTTGGGCTGGATTTGCCCCTCCAGAGTCTGCACACCCACAATGAACTGAGTACGGGTGCAAGTGCCGAGTGCGAGTGCCGAGGGATTGGGAGGATTGAGTGACTGTGAGGATGGAGTGAATGGGAGGACATAGAGATTGATACTCTGAGCATATGCATATGATTTCATCACTGTTTTGTACTTCAGTTGGCATACATAACTGTCATGTAGATATCGAGATGCTCCATATCTTGTTTCAATTGAAATTGACATGTCTTTCCTGTTTGAGCTTTTTAACTGTTAAACTTGGAAGCATGCCTACATTTTTGTACTGTAATTCTGTAATTGAACTGTACCTGTGAAGCTCGTCACTGCTTTCAGCCCAATATTTAGACTTGTTATATACTAAGTTGGTTGTACTCACACTATACTCTGCACTTTGTATGCAGATCCAGGTGTTTGCGGACACGGGGATTATTGATTCTCAGAGTTTTCAGGCATTCGGAAATTATAAAGGTAGCAGCCTAGCGTCTGCAAACCTTGACTCTCCTCCCTATCCCCCAGTTTATTTATCCAGTTTATGCTTTCTTAGACAAAGTATCTGACTTTGTATTTGTATAGATGCTCATGTACTCATTGATACCCTGGTTTTGGGAAACTTCTGTATCGAATTTAGACGGTTTTTATCAAGTTTTATGAGATTCTTACTAATTTAAACCCGGTTTTAGTATATTTTAAAGTGGAAAGGGTTGGTGTGTCTGAGTGGTTGGCTTGCTTGGTATCATGATAGTCGCCATCAAGACAGTTGAGTTTTGGGCCGTGACAATGATTTATGACTTGTGCACAAAATTGGTGTCATTCCGAGTAGTCTAAGTATGATTCGGCACGTTCGGAGCTAGTTAAGAAGTTGAAGTTCATAAGTTGATTCCATATGGTTTTGGCATGCGATTTATAGTTTTGATGTTTTTTTATGCGTTCTAAGGGCTCGAGCGGGTCCTTATTATGGTTATAGACTCATTGATGCATTTGGACAGGGTCCTAGGGGCGCTCAGGTGTGTTTCGGACTGCTTGGAGCTATGTCCAAAAATCTTCTCGTGTGTTATTCTGGTTTCCTTCTTCGCGAACGCGTAGGGACCCTCGCGATCGCAAAGAAGGAATTAGGGACTGCGTTATGTTGTTCTTTGCGTTCGCGAAGCCTTGGGACCAATGGCCTTCGCATTCACGGGTAACATGTCGCGTTTGCATAGAATACCTGGGCTTGGGCTTGGGCAACCCAGTTGCCTTACGAGTTCGCAAGTGAGGGCACGCGTTCGCGAGTGTCCTCCCACGATCTCTAAGAGGACTTTTTCTGGGTTCGTAAATTTTGTCTTTGCGATCGCGAAGAAGGCAAACCTGGGCAGTGCCTTAATAAAAATCAAGATTTTGGCCTTTTTGTTCATTTCTCTCATTTGTTAGCCGATTTTGGAGCTTTGTGGAGTGGGATTTTCACCGAGCTATTGGATGTAAGTGATTTTTACATAATGTGAGCTTAATACATAAATTATACGTAGATTTTAACATAAAAAATGGTAATATTAGGTTTTGGTAGAAAAACCTAAATTTTTATAAAAATGAGATTAGACCATGAAAATGATTATGGGATTGAATGAAAATTATATATTTGTGTTCGTAATATTATGGGCAATATTTATTTACGAAAATTTTTGGAATCCGGGCACGTCGGCCCGGGAGTGAATTTTAGGAACCTTCCAAATTGGGTTGGGTAATCACTTTAATAGTTAAATTATGAAGTTTTGAACAATTATTGATTAGTTTGTACAACCTTTGGCTAGTTTCGGATTGTTCGGCAACGACTTAAGGATTTTAGAGTGATTTGTGAATCGAAAAGTGGACATGGGAATGATGTAAGTCTCTTGCCTAACCTTGTAAGAAGGAATTGAACCCATAGGTGTTTAAATCGTTATTTGCTACTAATTGTGGGTGCTACGTAAGCACGAAGTGAAGAGACTCTGTACGTAGCTAAAATTCATGTTATATCTGGGTAAACATAGACCTTTATTATGCTATTACTTGCACTATTTGGACTCAACTTGCTAGTTAATTGCCCATATTAATAAGTAAAACTTGGTTAAAGATTATGTTAAATCAAGCTTCAGTACTTAGAGAGTTGGCGGAATGTTTAATTATTGAGGGAAATTGTATCCATTCATGGGATTATCTCGGAATTGTAAATATGAAATCCAAAATCCGAAGAGTTTCTCTATTCCTGTGGATTGTGAGGAACACCTCGGTAATATTATTATATATTATGGGATGCATCCATGGATCGAGCCGTACGACCTCGCTAGTGTATGTACACGATTAGTATGAATCGGTCCATACGATCTCGGCATAACTCGTGCGTCTTGTCACTCGGAGTCCGATTTCACTTAATATGTCTGCCATGACTTGAAGATTTATAATACATGTTAAGCCCTTACTTGTTGAAATTAACATGTGATATTTGGGTTTAATTATTATTTTGATAAATGGTCATTTAATTATTCCCTCTTATTCCATTATTGTCGTTGTATTTCATGCCTATTAAATAATCTTGTACATTATGTATATTGCCCACTAGTAAGTGTCGAAATTGGCTCGTCACTCATTCTTCGATGTTAGACTAGATACTTACTAGGTACATGTTGCTTATGCACTCACGCTACACTTTTGCACACATTGTGCAGGTTCTGAGGCAGGTCCGTCTGGAGTTCGTGCGGGCACGTACCCGCATTATCCGGAGGCTTAATGGTGACCTGCTTTCCCATGCTCGTTCTGCAACACCTGGAGCCTTCCCTTGTTATCGTTTCTGTCTATTTTTTGCAGACAGTAGTTCTTAGAGAGTTTTGTATATTCTACTAGATAGTCATGCACTTATGATACCAGATTTTGAAAATTTTAGTAGACACTCATGGGTTTTGATTATTTAATTGACTATCTTTCTTTCTCGTTAGTTTATGCTTTACATTACTATGCACACTTACTATTTGTTTCCGCATAAAATAAAAATCAAAGACTTTAAAAATATTAAAATGAGTATTAAATGGGTAGTTCATTGTTGGCTTGCCTAGCAGCGACGTTGGGCGTCATCATGGCCTATAGTGAAAATTGGGTCGTGAAAAATAAGGTTCTTGAGGTTTGTTAAATTTTTATTGGGTTGAAAGCTGTGATTGATGTTCATTTGGAATATTTGCTTAAATCACTCTCCTTGATGTTATTCATGCTTCCTACCTTGCCTGTTTTTTATGTACATCTGTTTGGTGAGGAAGAGTGTAAAGCACGAAGGGTGATGCCATGCCATTTCATATACATTATCATGAGAGGAAGAGTGTAAAGCACGAAGGTTGATGCCGTTCCATATGAGAGTAAAAGCATGAAGGGTGATTCCGTGTATGTGAGTAAAGCACGAAGGGAGATGTCGTGGCATATCATTTTTATAATCACGTTTTCATGGCACGGAAGGTGTCTCCAGCAGGCGAGGAAGAGAGACATGCATTATATTGTGATATCTTTTCCTTGTATTCCTGCGTTTATCTTGAGCTGTTACTGTTGCACCTAAGGTTTCTATGTGGCTTGTCGTTATTATTCTATCTTTGTCCTCTACCGCAATTGTTTATGTATTATTCATGCCTTCTATCTATTCAACTAATAAATATCATGCTTATCTTCTTGTTTGACATATCTACATCTACGTCATTTCTCATTATTGCACTATCGTATAAGTCTTCTACCATGTTAGTTATTCATACCTTCTATTTGTTTAGTTTATAAAGATCATGATTTCCCTCTTGTTTGATAAATCTACATCTAAGCCCTCTATCATGTTAGTTATTAATGCCTTCTACTTGTTTAGCTTATAAGGATCATGCTTTCCCTTTTGTTTATTAAATCAACATCTAAGACTTCTATTATGTTAGTTATTCATGCCTTCTACTTGTTTAGCTTATAAAGATCATGCTTTCCCTCTTGTTTGTTATATATACATCTAAGCACTACTATGTTAGTTAGTGAAATTTATGGTCTTCTATCTTAATCGATGTCATTACTTCTATGACTTCTACCTTGTCTGTTACCATTGTCCATATGTACTACCTTGCTCGTTATTGCTACCTGTGTAATTCCCACTTTGTCGTTACGGTTAGTGGCATTTCTTTTATCTGGTTGGTACTGTTATACTTATATTTGGTGAGAATAAGAAAAGTGCAGGAAGGAAGTTGCCTTGCCATTATATTTGATATCTTGAGTACATTACTCACACTATGAAAGTTATGAATTTACTACCGTGCTTTGTTAGTCATCGCTTTAAGGAAAGGATTGGTCGTGACATTGACGAACATTGGCCGTGATTTCTTCTAGTAGTCATTTACTACTTCGCATATTTGTTTCTTGTACTCTTTTCTATTATGTTCTTGTTCTGTTTCTATTACTAGTCTACTACACAGGTTATATCAATGAGTATCTCTTAACTACAAAGCATCGCCACTACTTCACCGAGGTTAGACAAGATACTTACTGGGTACATGGGGCCGGTTGTACACATACTACACTTTTGCACCTTGCGTGCAGATTTTGGAGCTGGAGTTGCTGTGTAAGGCAAGAGCTGGCATTGAAGATGTACCTGTGTTCCGGTTATAGTTGCCACTTGTCCTTGGTAGCTTTAGATTTTACTAATCTATTTATGTATACTTCCAACAAATGATGTATTTATTTCATACCAACTTTTGTAAATTCTAAGTCTAAGAAGCTCATGATTTGTACTACCAGTCCTTGGGTTATTATATAAATGTTCAGATAATTCTTCATTATTTTCTAATAAATCTCATTTGGATTGTGTTGACTGTTAGTTAATTTACCAAGCAGGTTGAGTTAGGTGCCATCACGACTAGTGGATTTTGGATCGTGACATTAACCTTTTTTCAGAAAAAGTATCTGAGCTTCATAAGTTAGTAGTTGTTAGCCTATTTGTTACTTAGGCTTCATGCTTGCTTCAACATTTGGCATTTTACAAAGTAACCTCTCTCTTCGAATAAAAATTATTTTCTCTCTCTTCGCACTTTATCTCACGTTAATGGCTCTCAGCCGCCGCTCCTCACTGCACACTGTCGGCCGGCATTTCTCCTACCACTTCAAGTAAGTAACTCCCCCTAATTTTTCTCTCTCTTCTCTTTTCTTCTCTCCCTTTCCCTCACCTTCTTCTCCTCTACTCGCCTTCTCTTTCTGCCCGTTTTTCTTTCCTTTTTCTCGCTGCACGCCGGCCCTTCCCCCCCC
>MCJB01022140.1:2857-44996 GCA_002018475.1 Nicotiana obtusifolia | reverse complement strand
GCATGCTTTAACGCAATGACAATGCATAAGTACTCGTCACCTCATATATACGCTGTCCTCACACATAAAACACATAAAAAATATACCAACAAGTCATAATCCCTCAAGCCAAGGTTAACCACAGCACTTACCTCACTCCACAACCAAATCAATGCTCAATCGCGATTTTTCCTCTTGAATTACCCTCCAAACCTATCAAATCTAACCAAGTATAGTAAGCTTTAGAACTACCCACGAGTGGAAAAGATTCAATCTTTAATGTTTTTGGAAAAAGTCAACAAAAGTCAACCTTGGACTCGCTTGGTCAAAACTGAAGATTCGGACCACAACCCAATTACCCATTCACCCCGTGCATGGTTATGTGATTAGTTTCGAAATCCGACCTCAATTTGTGGTCTAAATCTCAATTTCTCAAAATCCCCAATTTTTACATAAATCCTTAAGTTAAACCATGAAAAAGCATAGATTAAAGGTAAAAATCAATGGGTGTTTATAAAAAAGTAAAGAAACAAGTTAAAATCTACTAACCTATGAAGTTTGGATGAAAATTCTCTTCAAAATCGCCTCTAGGACGAGCTCAAACTTGAAGATGGTGAAAAATGTGATGATTCCCGATTTTTAGATATTCTAGTGATTGGGCGTCAGGTGTTCATCGCGATCGCGAGACACCTGACACGATCGCTAAGCATTACAACCTACTGGATTTCACGTTCGCGAGAGGTCGTACGCGTTCGTGATGGTCTGTCCCCCGTGGCCTTTGCAATCGCGGGACTGGGCTCGCGTTCGCGTAGAAAAACCTCTGCCTCCCCTAGAAACCCACTTAACTCATTGCGTCCGCGGGTGAAGGGTCACGTTTGCGAAGGGTAATCCCTCCGATGCTTCGCTTTCGCGTAGAAGAAAATCACCCTAGGCCCAGGTTACCCTTCGCGATCGCGAAGTACACTACACCAGACACTAGAAGCTTAGCTAAAGCTGCAATCTCTAAGTCCAAAAGTGACACATGCCCTATCTGAAACTCACCCGAGCCCCTCGGGTTCCAAACAAAACATGCACACAAGTGTAACAACATCATACGAACTCACTCGCGCAATCAAAATACCAAAATAACACATAAAACTACGAATCGGACATCAAAATGCATGAAATTTTCAAAAGAACTCAAGAAATTTCAAATTCACAACCAAACGTCCTAATCATGTCAAATCAACTACGTTTTGCACCAAATTTTACAGACAAGACTTAAATAGTAAAATGAACCTATACCAATTTTCGGAATCAAAATCCGAACTCGGTAGCTATAAAGTCAACCAGCGGTCAAACTTCTGAATATCTTAAACCTTCAAATTAATAGTTTTCAACAAATCACGTTCAAACAAGTTAGGGACTTCCCAATTCAATTTCGAGCATAACCCAAATCCAAAAGTGTGATATGGACCCACCGGGATCGTCAAAATACCGATCCGGGTCCGTTTACACATAATATTGACCGTAGTCAACTCAAATTATTTTTAAGGCTAAAATTCATATTTTCTTCAGTTTTTCATATAAAACTTTTCCGAAATAAGACACAGACTGCGCACACAAATTGAAAAATGCTAAACGGAGCTAATCAAGATCTCTGAATACGTAAATAAAGGCTACAACTCAAAATGACCTATGTCATCACAAAAACTATTGAATGTGTAATTATCAATTTCAAACCTAATATCTTATCGAGCCCACAAGCTTCAAATCCTAGTATTCTTAGCCTTGCAAAAAGTATTCTTTGATTGAGATATCTCGTACTTTAAGTATTGGAAACTCCACAATAGATCATTAGTTCTCTCTACCTTAATTGAGTATATAGAGGATTGGCTTCTTTTCTTCTATATGTTGCGTCACTTGCCAAAAGTGTTAGAAAATAATCTTAACCAAAGTGACCGCTCCGAAGTTTTTCATGTCTAGAATCCCAATTAGCATATCAAATGGCCAGAAAGAGAATTCATTTCAACTTGAAGTACCCATTTAGCATTTCAATCCAACACGAATTGTGATATCAAAAGTCTGTAAAGAACTCTCCATACCCCTTGAATATGTGCTTTAGCAAGTCCAAAGATGAGAAATAGCCAATCATACATACCAAGAGCGTAGAAATGAAAACCTTGCTTTCTTTTCTTCCCTAGACAATGCGTTCTTTTTCATCTTCTAATTCCTTTAGGCTTTGGCTTTAATTTAAGGGAGAATAAAAGTTGCATATATAATAAAATTTTAGTTATTTTTAGCCAGTGCGCCTAACTCCAAGCTATGTAAGTTGTTTTAGATAAGAACGTGGTTGTTTTTTCAAATTAAAGAGAATCTTACTATAGGCAGTATCGATTATGTTACCAAAATGTTGCCTATTCAGTCATGAAAGTATCAATAAAATGTCATCATAGATTAAAATTAACTTAGATTCTTTAGACCTTAATATCAACGCAATTGTGTCCAATTCAAAAGTTGCGATATTCATGCACGAGACATAAGAATTAGAACAAGAGCGATGACTATAATCCTAAAATGGTTTCATTGGGGCCTTACCACCATGGAAAGCCAGAGCTCAAGTTTGTTGAGGATTTCAAGCACAAGGATCTACAAATGTTTATTCATGGTAGTAATAAAGACGAAGATTTCTTCCTTCAAAAAATTCAGAGGAGATCACATGCTCTAATGATTAATATGGTTGAGAATTGAGAAATCTACCAGCAGACTAAATAAAAGATATTAACGTACTAAGGGTTATATGTCTCAATTTGATTTTTGGAGTTAAAAACATAGAGAGTAATTTACTCTTTTTGTGGGCCCACACAATACAAATTTGAATTAAACAGGCCAGTTATGAGCTCCAGATACCAAATCTCTACAACTTTAAAAATAATCAGCCAAATGGATGCTCTGCCAAAAATACTTACATTAGATAGTCAATATGCATATATATATGTGTGTGTGTTTGTACATATACACACACATATAAATATACGAATTATAAATAATGTGTGTGTATACACACATACGAATCAGACATGAAATATAAATCTGCGAGGTATTTTTGTTTGATGGACTTGTATACAATGTGAAAATCCCCAAAATAAATTTGTTGATGTGGGAGGCCAAGCAACTAACTTCCCAAACTTGGAGAAATAAATTGTTTCCTTAACAAAAGAAATAATTTCTTTCTCGAGAAACAACACAGCATGTTTGGCAAGCAAAGATTTCAAAAAAAAAAAAGCAATTAAAGATAAGCTATGAGAAAGAATTTGAAACCCGATTAGCTATTGTCTCTTGTTTCTTCATATATGATTTTTGTGAATAGTTAGATCCAGGAGAAATTGATGATCTTCAACGTTTTCTCATAGTTTTCAATGACTTGTGTTTCTACAGAATTAATTATTCGATCAGCTAGATCCACAAATAGTTGATCATGATTAACTTTGTTTCGTGTACATGGTTGGCTTAACAGGGGCTGATCTAGCTCATTACTTGTGGGTCGAGTCGAGTAGTAGTTTTGGCCCGAACAGTGTACACATGTGTTTTTAAATCCATTAAAAAGTAGGATTGGGTGTAAATCGGGTAAAACCGATAGTCCGAACTAAAAAATTACTATTGGGTTATTGGGCTAATGGTTTAATGTTATTTGATTATTGAGTTTTTGGTTCGCGTCAATCGATTTGCACAATTTTATTAGCGGTTTAACCTATAATCCAATAAGCTTTATCAAAATTATAATTTTGCCCACAAAGTATATAAGTCACATTCTCTCATTCTCTCAATTTTCTCAGTCATCACTCTTCCTTATTCCCTGCGGTAAGTTTTAAACTTTTCTGAATTTCTTATCTTCATTTTTCAATTAAATTTTTTAGTTTAAAACTTTAAAGAATTAATTGTTCATATTTTATTTTTCTATTTGTTTCTTTTGTTGTTGTAATGACCGTTTTGAGTATATTAGCCTCGTTCTCCTATTTATTATCTCCTCTACGTTACATTTAATGACTTGCCGGGGTGGTTGGTTTTGGATTAGGGTGAGTTTCGGAGCAAAATGGGACACTTAGTCCCTAAATTTGAGTCTTAAGTTGAAAGGATTGACCAGAGTTTGACTTTTGTATAGACAACTCCAGAATTGAGTTGTGATGATTTCTATAGTTTCATATGGTGATTTTGGACTTAGGAGCATGTCCGGATATTGATTTGGAGGCCCGTAGGTCGTTCGGCTTAAATTGGCGAAAGTTAGAAAGTTGAAGGTTTGGAAGGTTCAAAAGTTTGACCGGTAGTTGATTTTATTGATATCGGGGTCGGATTCCGATTTCGAAAGTTGGAATAGATTCTTTGTGTCATTTATGACTTATTGCAAAATTTGAGGTCAATCGGAGTTGGTTTGTATGAATAGGCGTTAGTTTCGGAAGTCGGGTGTTCATGGTTTCAATAGGCTTGAATTGGATTGCGATTCGTAGAATCGATGTTTTTTTATGTGATTTTTGACCTCGATTAGGTCCGTTATGTGTTTTAGAACTTGTTGGTACATTCAGACGAAGTCCCGGGGGGCCTCGTGTGTGTGTCGGATTGAAATCAGATCATTTTTTGATTTTGGAAGATGGCAGAAACTGCTCAAGTCTTGTTTCGTCGCACCTCTGGTGGGTCTGGCCGCAGGTGCGGACACGCTGGTGCGGAGGACACATTGTAGATGCGGGCTGGAGAGGGCTGGGGGAGGACCATAGAAGCGGGCATGCAGAAGCGAGCCACTGCCCATAAAAGCGCGATCGTATAAGCGGCTTTACGTCCGGACAAGCGAAAGGAGCTGGGCTAAGTGAGGGCTGCACCTGGGTAGAAAATTCTGCATGTGCGGAGCCGCAGATGCGGCTATGGGCTTGCAGAACCGAGATCACTAGGCATAAAAGGGTGAGTTCCGAGGTTTTTATTCATTCTTCATCTTTTGACCTAGAGAGCTCGGTTTGTGGCAATTTTGATAGGGATATTCGAGGAATTCATCATGGTAAGTGATTCTAACTCGGATTTGGCTATTATACATAAATTTATCATTGTTTTTATCATTTAATTAGGTTTTGGAAATTTATTAATTTTTATATGGTAGGTCTCGTTATCGAATGTGTGTTCGTATTTTGTAAGTTTGGTGGGGTTTCGAGACACGAGCCCGGGGTTGACCTTTTGAGTTGGCTTTTTATTTTTCTTTAAAGATTGTAACTTTATTGTCCGGTCCTATATTTTGTATTTATGGTATGAAGTTATTTTGGCTAGATTTGAACCGTTTCGAGCTGGATAATCGTGGAAAAGGCTTACTAGCGGATTGAGTTAGCATGTTTTGAGGTAAGTGTCTTTCCTAACTTTGTGTGGGAGAATTACCCCTTATGATTGGTGATTTTTTGTGTTAATTGTGGTACGTGAAGGTCGTGTACGCAAGGTAACGAGTGGGTATGTAACGACCCGACTGGTCATTTTAAGCATTTGTGTTCCGTTAAGCTATTTGAAGTCTTGAGTAGCGTATGATATATTATGACTTGTGTGAATTATCGGTCTTGGTTTTCAGGTGACTCTGAAGTGAATTGGAAGAATGAATTTCATGTTTGAAGCTTTAAGTTGGAAGAGTTAACCAAGTTTGACTTTTGCGTATTTGATCCCAAATCAGAGTTTTGATGGTTCCGTTAGGTCCGGATGGTGATTTTGGACTTGGATGTGTGCCCAGATTTTCATTTGGATATTTCTAGAATGTTTCGGCACTAATTGGTGAAAGTTGGAAATTTGAAAGTTTGAAAGTTCATATGTTTGTCCTAGAGTTGACTTTGAGGGTATTGCATTCGGATTGTGGATCAAGGAATTAGAATAGCTTTTTATGACATTTGGGACTTTGTGTGCAAAATTTGAGTTCATTCTGATTTGATTTGATATGTTTCGGCACGAGTTTTTGAAGTTGAAAGTTAAAAAGTTTATTAAGTTTAATTTGAGGTGCGATTCGTCGTTTCGATGTAGTTATGCGTGATTTGAGGCCCCGAGTAGGTCCATGTTAGGTTATGGGACTTGTGTCTGTTCGGACAGGATCACGAGGGACTTGGGCGTGTTTCAGATTGAATTCGGACCATTTTCCTTCATTTTGGCATTGTTGGTTCTGCTGAGTTCTGGGAATCTGGTTTTCTTGTTTGCGGTAGAGAATGGATTGCGATCACGTAGAGTTGTTTGATGGCCGGGGAATATTGTTCATCGTATTCGCAAGTCTAAAGTCGCGTTCGTGAGTCTAGAGTCGTGTTCGCGGAAGTTGAGTGTGTTCAGGAGTCTAGCGATGCATTCCCGTAGAAAAAAGGAGGGCCAGAGGATGTCAGGCATTTGTTCTTCGTGATCGCAAAATGTGCAACGCGATCGCGTAGCTCTAGGGGATTTGACCATCATGTTCGCGTCTGTGATGCTGCATTTGCGAAAGAGGAATTTCAGCTGGTGAGCATTTGTTATATGCGAATGTCACGACCCTGAATCCCCTATAGGCCGTGATGGCATCTAACGTCGCCGTCAGGCAATCCAACGGTGAATATCCAACTTTATTACTCATTTTAATATTTTTGAAATCATAAATCCCATTAAATAAATAAAGTAAATATCTGGTACTCGGTCAAACCTGTGATCCTCTTTACCAATTTCCATATAAAGTATGAATTACAAAATAAAGTGATAATAATTACGTGACTACAATAATGAACATCCACTAGGAACCCTCAAAACCCAGTGTCACAAATGCATGAGCATCTACTAAAAAATATATTAAAATACAACATTTGTCTGGAATACAAGTTAGATAGAAGAATGTAAGTAACTCTGATGGAGACTCTATATGCTACAGATTGTAACATAGAATGCAGCTCACCGTAAATTTCCCGCAATAGCCGCGCCTCTGCGCCCAAAAGACCACAAGAAATATATATATATATATATATGATGTGTGTGTGTGTGTGTGTGTGTGTGTGTGTGTGTGTGTGTATATATATATACTGCATAATAAGTGCAGAAGTGTAGCATGAGTACGTAAATCAACGCGTACCTAGTAAGTATCTAGCCTAATCTCGGAGAAGTAGTGATGAGGGGTCGACATTGACACTTACTAGTGGTCCAATATATCAAGTGCAATAGAAAGTAAACAAGTATGAGTCACGGTGAAAGTAAATAAATAGTGTAAATAGATATAGGTACGTGGTACGATCCTCCTCTGAACAGTAAATACAAGCTCTCAGTTATTGGTCACCTCCTCAACCGGAGTATATATGAGAAATGGTCCCCACCAGATAGATCATCACACTCAATTCAGGAAAGCTCATGGATACGATGGATTCTTGTCAAAAATTATGCATCGCGCTCCCGAGGCGAACGGCTTGATCCCATAAGAGTATTTATAGAAATGTCGAGGCGAGCGGCCCGATCCCATAATAATGTGTGCGCTGCCAAGGGTCGAATGGCACGAACCATAGATGCATTAGAATATTATGCTTTAATGGGTCCTTGATCCCACTCACAAAAAAAACGTGTGAGTTATGAAATGAAAATAAGCTTCTCAATGAAAATGCACGACGCGTGAGAATCTCGTAAGAGAAAACACAATTATTTTGTTGCTAATCAAGTAGCTCGTCAAATCTCTACAATAAAGAGTCTATCGCTCTACGCAAGCCTAGTCTCAGGTCACAATGCGAAATAAGGGAATTATACAGGCAAGGATAACTCAAATAATACAATTAAAGAATGGCGTGAACCTAAGTCTACCCGAACATTATCAGAAACTCTAGCATACGCACGGACACTCGTAACCTCATACGTGCGCAGGTCCCACAACATGTAGCATACAACTAGAACAGCACCTACCTGGTAAATCCCCCCTCACAGGATTAGACAGGAGACTCACCTTGCTCTAAAGTTCCATAACCGGCTTTAACGCCTCTCTAGCTCCTCAAACCAATGCTTATCGGTCCGAAACTAGTCAAATAGTGTGCAAACCAGTAAAAATGTATTCTAATACTCATAATTAATCAATTTATATCAATCCAACACTCCGCTCGAAAAATCAATAAATCATCCATCAGGCCTACCTGCCGGGGTTCCGAAACTTTTCGAAGATAAGCTTTACCCATAACATTACGAACTCAAATATATAATTTGTTCTCAATTCCATGCCCAATTTCGTGGTTAAAATCCAAAAATACCAAATCCTAGGTTTTCTTTCAAATCCCATAATTTCTACAAAATTTCATGCTTAAATCCCTATGTAACTCATGTATTTATCTCACAACAAGTATAAGTAACCTACCTCATAATAGATTATGAAATCTCCTCTTCAAAAGCTCCAAAAATCGCCCAACCAAGTAAAAAATGAGAGAGAATGAGCCAAATCCTGTATTAAATCAAATTTGCTCAGACCTGCTCTCCTTCGCGATCGCGAAGGCCAACTCCTCCCAGCTGCTCAGCAACTCTATGCGTTCGCGAACTCCTGACCGTGTTTGCGATGCCCAGCTGACACTGCCCTTCGCATTCGCATTCCACCCTCCGTGTTCGCGAAGGCCTTCTGCCTCACAGCCATCCCCCCTCCCAGCCTTCTTCGCGTTCGCGAAGTAGGACCAGGTCCTTCTCCGCGTTCGCATTAGCCTCCTCATGTTAGCGAAGAGAAAAATAGGGGCCCTTCATCATCCTCCTTCGCGATCGCGAAGCACACCAGCAGCATCAAAACATCCAAAATTGGTCTGAAATCACCCAGAAGCACACCCGAGGCCCCTGGGACCCCGTCCAATCACACCCACAAGTCGCAATACCTTATACAAACTTATAAAAGGGCTCAAAATGCCACAAATAACATCAAAATAATGGATCGATGATCAAAATATTTCTTTCAACTTTCAACTTCCAAACTCCGACGAATGCGTCCGAATCATACTTAAGCATTCTGGAATGATGCCAAACTTTGCGCACAAGTCACAAATCATGAAACGAACTTATTCCCACAGTCGGAACCCCAAATGGACATTGATAACACAAAAGTCCACCTAAAGCCAAACTTAGGAAATTCCAAAACCTTCAAAATGCCAACTTTCCACAATAAGTGCCGAAATGCTCTCGGGCGACCTGATACTCAACCCGTACATACGTCCAAGTCCAAAATCATCATATGAACCAATTGGAACCTTCAAATCCTAATTCTGAGCTTGTTTTCTCATAAGTCAAACCTTAGTCAATCTTCCAACTTAAAGCTTCCGAATTTAGAATTTTCCATCCGAATCATCTCCGAACTTCCCGAAATTCAATTCCGACAACGTGTACGAGTCATAATACATGAAGTGAAGCTACTCAAGGCCTCAAACGCTGAACTACGTGCTTGAGCTCAAAATGACCGGTCATGAGGTGAGTTTTGAAGCGATTTATTATATTTTTGGGTTAGAGTCATTTTATCATATTTTGGAGCTATGGAGCTATGGAGCTCGGATTGAGGTGAGTTGTGAAGCGATTTTCATCATATGGATTGGGTAAGTGTTATTTACTCGATTTTGATTATATTTCATGAATATATCATCATTTTGGCATTTGGTTGATGATTTGTTTTTTTTTTTGGCAAATTATAGAATTTTATTAATAATAAAAATAATGCCACAAAGGAAAAGTACAAGTAAGGGGGACATAACTCCAGTAGTGTCGCCTATATACCTTGGCTATATAATTACTCCTCTGTGCCTCACATTTCCTTAAAAGTAGCCTCATGTAGAGTAGTCATGGTGTAGCTACAGGTAAAGTCTCACGAGGGCATATAATCTAATAGCCATTTGGGACATCCAAAGGCATAGGACCTAAGCGAAACACATACTGAGCTTAACCTTACCTTACAAATCCTATTGAGGCAAATAAAAAGCCTCACCTATTAGCAAGCATGTAGAAAGAAAGAACTAGCGAGAACTAAATATTCTATGATCATCATAGAGTTTATAATACACTCTATGATGATATTACATATGATTATGCTAATAAAATGATATAATAGAATGCAGTAAAAATTAGAGTCATGCCCCTCCTTATCCAAACTTGTGAATTCTTCAAATTGCAATTCTTTGTCTTCCTCCTCCCGTCTCTTCAAAATGTAATCAAAAATCATCGTTTCTTCTTTCAACGCGATGGCCTTGTAGACGTGGTTGGAACAATCTATTTTTGCTTAGCAACTCTCATCGGGAGTTGTCTAATGTTTACCTCCTCATTCATCTTGTCGTCCCAACTCACATTCCTTGTATGAGACTTCTTATTTTTCCACTGTGCAGGGGTAATAAATCACCTCTTTTGGCAGCTTGTTCACGGCATTGTTGTAGTATATCATCTTCCTCACCTGGTTCATAAATAGCTCGTCCCATATTAGCATGTTGAGGCACATTCTATGTAGAGATTTGTGAGATCAACCCACTGTCTTGTGCCTTCATCATAACTGCTAAGACTGGATGTTGTTCACCTCGTTGAATAGCAATCTTGCTATTCATACCCTGTCCAGCACTACAAGTTTGAGCTGCAATTATGGTGTTTACTGGATTTGAACTTACCAAAGCATCCAATAGCATTCTATCTTCCATCGAAATTGTTGGAATGTCTGTTCCATGATGCTGCTACCCAGATTTTGTATTTGTTACTGCATTCAATATCACCGGACTGGTAGTGCTAACTTGCTGCTCCTGTTGCCAAAATTTTGAAAGTATTATTGCATTCTGGCGTTGTTCACTGTTTGTGTGCTGTTGCTGTTGCTGTTGATGTTGCTGCTGCTGTTGTCCATTACTTGGAAATGCTACTGGTGTAGTGATCATGCAAAATTGCAGCTGCTTGTGCCCAGATTTTCTAGGTGTTAGATGTTGTTGCTGCCCTGTTTCTGTATTTGGTACTGCATACTGCTCAATCGTCAAGTCCAATAGTAGAGTATTTTCCAGAAATGGACTACCTGTGGGACGTTGCTGCTGCCCAGCAGTTGAAGGTTGAAAGGCTCTGTGATGTTGTTGTTGTCCAGAATTTGCAGATCTTGCTGCATTATCCTTTGGAGAATTCCCGGGAATGAAAGCTGGAGCATGTAAATTAAGCTTGCTTCTGTGACTTGATGGCAATGGAGGTGAAGCTATTGACATGTCTTCATCGTCACTCTCATCATAATCAGTCGACTCCCTCCCTTCATCATCCCCCCAATCCTCCTCTTTTTCATGTTCAACTTGATCTCCGTAACTCCCTAGTCGTGCATTAATCATCTCTCTCAAGGTTGAACATGGTACTGCCTCGTTGTTATGACTGGTAGGTAGCAGTAACTGCCCACATTCACCTTCATGTTCTCCAAATGATTGTTCTGACTGTGACAGAGTATCAAAGACGGAGTGTTCAAAGTGACCAATGGATGCCTAACCATATTAGTATGCATCATCATTGCAGTCTGTGCATCCTTGATAATCTTTTCAACATGAGGACTGGAAAGCTGAAATGTTGGAACCTTGGAGCTGAGATTGCCAGACATTTCCTCCACCAAACTGTTTATTGATGCATTTTGGCGATCACCCAATTCATTTCTTAACATGTCCTCGCCCTGACTGTCTTTTCCATTGTTGGAACAAGGAGCAATTTGTTTGGACATCATAGCTTGATTTCCAGTTGCAAAATCAGCTTGTCCATCGGTATGGAGTTGCAAAGCTTCAAACGTATTCGAGCTGGGCACGTTACTGGAGGAATTTTGTCGAACACCTGTGTTCAGTTGCCTTGGCGATACAACCTTCTTTGTGGGTGATTTTCTATGTGTTACCACGTTCCAAATCTCACCCTTTTTGGTTTTGTCTTCTCCCTTGCCAGTATCAATCTTACCTCTATTTTTGCATACCCCAGATATGGCCTCCTACCCATCCTTTTTCTTTCCTAAATTCTGGTTCCTGACCTCTGTTTCAGGGATTTTATTTCCAGTTGCCATCTGCTCACCTTCAGCTGACACACTATCTTTCTCATCATTACCTCGAACATGAATTGCCTCACTATTAGTTCCATGCTCAGATTGTACAATGGCCTGAGCTTGACCAATAACAGTATTCAGAGCACCAACAGTAGCTGAGTGCATCCTTGCAAACACTGTTGATGCAGGGATGTCTCTTGAATTTTTGTCAATAACAGCAGTAGCAGTACTCCTATTTCCTTCATTATTTAGCCCCGTTGTTTCTAAACCATTGTTCATCATAACAGCCTGTTCATTAGATTGTTGCAAGCAGCCCTGCTCTCCAATGTTGGCCTCCTTTGCTGCTAGTTCGACCACTCTTTGAGCAGCTCTTTTATTATTCAAAAAATCTCTAGCATCTCCTTGTAACTGATCAATATTGCTCACATCAATATCTGGCAAATTGCGATCAGTTGTTGCTCCCTTAATCCTCAGCTTTTCTTCAGATTTATCTTTCAAAAGTCAACAAGATCTTTCATCATGCCCTTGTTTGCAATATTTACAATACTTTGGAAGATTGTCATACACAACGTCCTAACAGTACGCGACAGATCTGCTAGTAACTTTGTCGACGATACGCAAATTTACTTTGTTTGGAAGTTTACCTAGCAAATCGAGTATAACCTTCACTCTAGCCATGCTAGGTCTTGTTATCTCTTGTGTTGCTTTGTCAACAGCCACGGATTTACCCACAGCAAATGCGATAGATAATAATGACTGCTTTGCAAAGAAATTTGGAGGCAGTCCTAGCAGTGAAATCCAGACGACAGCCATGGATGTTTCCTCCTTTGGATTGAATCCCGACGTCCATGGAAAGGTTCTGAAGAAATATTCATCACCTCTGGATTTAACATATCCAGTCGACCTTGACAGAAACTGGATATAATCAGTGTACAAATCAAACCTAACCAAAAGGTGATGATATTCGAGCTGTCCAATGTTGCAGCGACCCTGAATATCGAATTTTGTCGGAAAGATTTTTCTAATCTCTTGTAACTCCGGTTTTCCGTATGAAAACTTCATCACAACTTCTTGATGTAGTCCTTCTTCTCTGGTGAACTCGTTGACTTCATCCATGGTGAATTCTATTGTTGGTTCACCATGAACGAAAGTAACAGGGAGTAACTCTATTTTGACGAGGTTGCGGCAGATTGTTTCGAATTAAGTTGCGCAGCATATGATTGATTTGGATAATCTGTTTCATCATGTTTTTGAGTTGTCTCACCCACTGCCAACCGGTGAGGAGCAGTATTATCATGCAAATGGGCTGCTAAGGTGGTTTTGACATTTTGTCAAACACCTGGCGTGTTCGACTCTGCAGCGACACCTTTTGTTAATGTTGTGTAGATTGACTCAATGAGAATTTGTCTTGAAGGTAGGGAAAAAATATTCTCAACAGCAGGATTTGATTGACATCGATTTTGAGCCAATTGGTGTAGCTGAGCTCGATGTGCAAGACTGGTCAATTGTTCGCAATTCTCGGTAGAATTTTATGGTTCTTGTTGTGCAGCTTCTGATTGTTTGTTTTTAGGATGTGCGCCTGATGACGGTGGATTAGAAATTGTACCAGGAACGAGCTGTGAAGATGTTGAATCGCTGATGCGATGAACTGCTACAGAGTTTGAGCTTTTGTTTTGCTGATTTGGTGCAATTTCGTGTTTGTTTTGGGACAATGTTTGGATAGTTGTGTGCGCCTTTGGTAGACGCAGCTTTTGAGTCTGTTTGTTTGGCTCTCCCACAGCCAATAGCTGGGGAGAGGCGTTAGCAGCCATGGCTGCTCACAGTCGCAGACAAGAGGACTTAGCAGCTTGAATACCTTTGGTGTGTTTTGGGGTGGTTTCAGACGAATTTCCCTTGTTTGAACTGCTCTTTTTCTGGTGCAGAGGTCCTCCTTCGCAATCATGGAGGGTTGGCCGTGATTACGAATTTCCCTTGTGTGATTGGTTGATGATTTCAAAAGAGAAATTGGGGTTTTTATATAAAATTTCATAAAGTGAATTTTCGAGTTTTGAGCATCGATTCAGATTCGGATTTGAGTGAAACTAGTATGATTGGACTCGTAACTGAAGGGTTTATCGAATTTTATGCGTTTTGTCTGGTTCTGAGGTGCAGGCCCGGGTTTGACTTTTTGGTTGACTTTGGGCTTTTGATTAAAGATTTGACCTTTATCAATTGGGTTGATGCGTGCGTGATGGCATTTTTAGAGTAGTGTTGCTTGCTTGGTATTTTATATTGGCTTGTTTTAGGTAAGTAATACTTCTAAACTTGGTATTAAGGGTATGAACCGTTGAATGCACTGTTGAGGTGACGCGCATGTTAGGTGATGGGCGTGTGTGCATGAACCGCGTGAATTATGACTCGATTGATTTTGTGGTATTGTGTGGTTACCTAATCTTATTTCTATTCATGAAATTACTACGTGCTAGAATAATTGAGATGGGATCCATGCTAGAAACAATGTCTAGGCTATATGCTTATCCTGTTGGGACCCACTTAAGTTATTTCTGTTGTTGAGTTATTTGCTTACATTACGATTACATACTCAGTCATACACATTCATTTGCATATCATTTCTCAGTCTCTATTACCATTTATTGATACATCATATTATCATTTTTGGGCTGATTTTCATGACATTATGAGCTCGAGAGACTGGAGAGATTGATGATCGAGTGAGGCCGAGGGCCTAATCGTGAGGATGTTTATGGGATCGGGCTGCACACTAGAGCTGGCTTTATTAATTCATGCCATGATTGACTTATATTAGCGCTTGGGAAGGATTCGCCCTTTCGGTGTCAGACTTAACAGTAGTAAGCATAGGTACCTACCGAGTGCGAGTACCGGGCGCGAGTGCAAGGGCCAAGTAAATGGGAGGATAAGTGACTGGGAGGACTGAGTGACTGTGAGGACTGAGTGATTGGGAGGACTGAGCGAGTCGATACTCCGAGAAGTACATATGGTTTTATCACTACATTGCATTACAGTTGGCATACATACTTGGTATGTAGGTCATGAGATGCATTTCCTCGTGCTGCACGGTATAGTGACATTCATGACATTCACATGCACATTGACATGTAGGCATAGAGATGTACTTTCCTCATGCCATCTGATAATGAGACTTATTATCTGTTGTTGAAAGTTTTTGAAAAAAATCATAGATTTTTTACTTGCTCATATTTTTGGAGATTAAAGTGAAAGATTTTGGATTACTGTTATACTTGAAAAGTATGCCTATTTTCCGTAACTATGAATGAGCTGAGCGTCATATCTTTGAGTAGTTTCTTGTACTACTTTCATTGTATTGTTATGAGCTGTTGGTGGATATTGGAGTCGGACCCTGGCCGTTGTCCAAGCTCGTCATTGCTTTCAACCTAAGATTAGATTTGTTACTTATTGAGTACATGGGGTAGGTTGTAGTCAAACTAAACTTCTGCACCTTGCATGCAGATTTTGGATGCTACTGCTGCTGTGTATGGCGGGAGTTAGTATTGAAGACGTTCATGCGTTCCGGTCATAGCTGCCACTTGTTCTTATTAGCTCTAGAATGATTAATCTGTTCATGTATACTTCAAACATATGATGTATTTATTTCGTACCAGCTTTTTAAACACTACATCTTATAAGCTCATGATTTGTACTACCAAGTCCTTGGAAATTTTTTGTATAATAATTTAGTTGTATTATCATTTCTTCTCTTAACAAATCTCATTTGAATCGGTTTATTATTTACTGGCTTACCTAGCAGGTTGGGTTAGGTGCCATCACGGTTAGTTGGATTTTGGGTTATGACAGGTTGGTATCAGAGCTCTAGGTTTATAGGTTCTACGAGTCATGAGCAAGTGTCTAGTAGAGTCTTGCGGATCAGTATGATAACGTTCATACCTATCTTCGAGAGGCTACAGACATTTAGGATAAACATCATATCTTCCTTTCCTTATCACGCAGCATTAATTCAGCTTGAAGCATATCTTTTTGAATTCCTTCCACTCACTCGTATGCGCATGTGAGCGCTCAGTATCAACTGTACAGTGATGGCTTGTGGAATTCCATGGATGAGGTGCGAGATGTGTTTTTGTGTTTTGGTGATGGGCTAGTCCAAATGACTTGAGGCTTGGTTTCGACCGCAGCTTAGGCTTGGTAGTTTCAGTTGTGTGAGCATGTGCTTTTGGACTTCTATATCCAGTAGTGTCCCTATAAGTGGAATTTGTGGCCCGATGAGTGGTTGGATCACTAAATGATGAGTATGATGTGAGTGCGGGCTGTGTTTAGATAGTTGGAATGTGATGAGAAAAATTTACTTGAGATGTAAAAAGGACTATTGGGTGCTTGATTTCTGTCTTTACGTGACATATAATCTCGAGTCATGAGTGTGTTGATGGATCTTTCATGTTGTTTAATTGTGGAACGAATTAGATTCTCACGTCTTATTCATGAGTTCTGACTCAGGAAGAGTCTTATTCATGAGTTCAGACTCAGGAAGAATAAGTGATTGCATAGTAATTGTGGCTGTGAAATAGTATAGAGAGATGCCAGTTTGAGGCTAAGTAGGTGGGTTATAACCTGTGGGGTAATCGGATGTGTGATCCTCATGATGTTGTGAGGAGGGTTTCTTTTCTACCAGTAGGTTATAGGTATTGCGGTTTGAATTTGGATTGGTTGAGAAAGTTGACCTGACCGTCACGAGGATGAATGAGAGCTTAGCAGATGATTTGAGGTACTATATAGTTTGTGTTATATGAGCTTATGAAGGATTTAGTTGAATCTCACTACATTATTATGACAGTAATAGAGTATGGGCATTGTGAGTTATCAAGTATTTTGTTATATGGCTTTGAGCCAAGTAGAGGAGTCTACTATTGATGATTTGATTGCATGGTTATGTGTTGTACTCGTTTCAGTTTGAGGCAAACTTGTGAATCAGTTATGACTTGAAAAGGTTGAGATCGAGGATGACTCGAGTAAGGGAATTTTTGGATACTGGTTATATTACACTTTATGGGAATATGGAAATCATGGATTGATTTGAGCTGTTGTTCGTGATGAATGTAGGGCGCGTGGAGTAGGAATTTACTCGATTGCATTAAGGCGAGGTTACAACTTGGGGTGTCATTTTGCTAATGGGGCACAGGTCGTTCGTCCCGTTTGGGCAAATGCAATTAAGATTTGAGCAGAGAGGGTGACCCTCGAGAAGGTTCTAATAGATTCGAGATTTATATGTAGCAATTGAGAATTTTGGATTGGTATATGACTAGAACCAGAGATTTGCATTAGATGGTGTCGAGACTCGTGTTATTTCTGTATCATTATGGATTCTAAATTTCAGTATAAGAAAGGTGTAGGAAATGGCTTTAGATTCATAGAAGGTATCTTTAGAGTGGGCATCTCGGTTGTGGTACTTTTAAGGTGCTTAAGAGGGAATACAACGGCTTATGGGCCTTAAGGCGGTGTGGTTTTATGCTAGGATCTTGTGGGGTGAGTTTTGGTTACGGATCATGGTTTTATGGCGAGGAGAAGTGTCACCTTGAAGGTAATTCGGAAGGAGCTCATAGAAATAGAACAGGTTGGTAGTAGGTTGGATAAGCACGGTAATGGATATGGTCGGTTCTTTAAGTACTTATGATGTGGTGAGGCTCTACAGGTGTTTTGGTGGCAAAATTCTTGGATTTGGTGACCTGCATGGAGTGATTGTGTTAAAGAGATTCAATTTTGATGGCTTCGTTATGTGCAAATAGACTTTGAAGTATTCTCGATGATGTCTACCACGGTTTGAGACGAATATTTCTTACTAGCGTGAGGAGCATGTTGTGTATTGTGATTTTTCTACCGGATGGGATCATGTGAAAGATTCCTAGCTAATTGAGTATGTAGTTTGCTTGTGACTTGGAGTTGATAATGAGGTTCTCGTGTTTTCATAACATGGTGTACTAGAGGCAACGAGTGGTGTGAGATTGGGGTTTGCATGTGCAAGTATACGATTCAGTTCCAAAAGGAAGATCATGAGTTTATGCAGTACAAACGATTTTAGATGTTGGCACTAATTGGTATTACCTGAGAAGAGTGTACATTCAGAAGACGCACTGTGTTTTGACATACGAATGCTTCATTTATATTGCGGTACTCGTCTGATTGATTGACTACTGATATTCAAATTGTTTCTATATGGCAAGAATTATAGAAGTATTCCTCGTGGGACGATCGTGTATGAGAGATGTGTTAGACATTAGGGCGGTGGGGTTGGGATCAAATATGGTGATTCGTGTGTTCTATGGATTTAGAGATTGGAAGTTCTCAAAAGTAGATTGTTTCGTGGTTGTCGACTGTGAAGATGTGGCCAAAGCTATTCAGATGATAGTATGCGTTATGGTTAGGTCATTGGGGACTTTTGGAGGGTTATTTGTCTATTTGTGGATGACCAGGGTCGATTTGGGGACTCATTGGTAGGCCTAATGAGTATGTGTATCTACACTAGGTCGGATTTGTTGACTCAGAACTGTTAGTGTTGAGGGGTGTGTCATTCGGTTAGAGTTGAGCTTGTTCCTGGTCTGAGATGTTCTATGTGTTACTCTTCTACGCTACGAAGGGGTTGTGATTCTTTGGTTATATGCACACATGGTGCGGTTTTGTTTGGGCTTTATAGCGAAATTTGAGCGAGATGGTGATTGGGGTGTAGAATGGTTGATTGCCCCTTGGTTATGGTCTTTCCAGGTTGCGATATATTGTGTTGTTTGCTTCTCTGTGGTTCTTGTCATGCACTCTGGATACTTGATGTCGAATAGTGTGTGGTTGTTGATTTGAGCATTGTGGCTTGAGGTATTTCATATGGACCGGTATTTGGATAGGTTCGCGCATTGTAGCAAAGTTATGTTGGGATATGATCCTTTGTGTTAGATTCATGTGTTTTGGTTCTACGGTGTGTGATGGGTTCTTAGTATTGCATTGTGGTGGTACTTATTAAGCTTGCGGGACAGTTCTCTCATTTGAGTGCACTTGAATTGTTGCGTATTGGTGCACGGCGGTTTGTGGCTTAAGGTTGTATTGGTGTGGCATGCCAATAGGGCGGCTGTATTTGATGAGATGAGGTCGTCGGACCTAGAATGGGTGCTATCAAATTTGATTGCGGTATATTTGGAAGGATAATGTCGCTGATCGGCTTGGAAATTGGCTATAGTTCTGGTCGAAGAAGAGGGAGCTCCATGACTTGTTGATCCGATGAGAGGTTATTAGTTTTTGCATGTTTCTTTCATCATCAACAGTGTGCGAAGGTTTTGAACGAGGTTTTGTTTGATATGAGGTTTACCGCTAAAACCGGGTTGGTTTCGAGCAGCTACTGTGATCAGGATGTTTTGCTACAAAGAGGCAAGTTATGTGGTATATCATGTCATTACATCTTGGGTTATGGTTATGGCTTGATACAGCCTGTTCAGACTCGTACAGTATGTAGACGCGAGATTCAGGTCTTGTAAGGAATTTCGGATGTTGGAAATTAGGTACTAAGGCTTACATGCTAAGGTTGAATTAAGGGTATTCTGCTACGTTGTGTCGCCGGGATTATATGGCTTGGGGTGACATGGGATAACCCCCCGAGTATGTGCATGGTAAGGGTTGATGGCTTTGGAACGACTATAGGCACATTCGAGGACGAAAGTATGTTTAAGTGAGGGAGAATGTAACGACCCAACCAGTCGTTTTGAGTAGTTGCATTCCGTTCAGCTATTTGAAGCCTTGAGTAGCTTCGTTTAATGTATTATGACTTGTGTGAATTATCGATCTTGGTTTTCAGGTGATTCAGAACTAATTTGGAAGAACGAATTTCATGTTTGAAGCTTTATGTTGGAAGAGTTGACTAAGTTTGACTTTTATGTATTTGACCCTGGATTGGAGTTTTGATGGTTCCGTTAGGTCTGGATGGTTATTTTGGACTAGGGCGTGTGCCCGAATTTGCATTTGGATATTTCTAGAAGGTTTCGGCACTAATTGATGAAAGATGGAAATTTGAAGGTTTGGAAAGTTCATAAATTTGACCGAGGGTTGACTTTCAGGATATCAGATTTGGATTGTGGTTTCGAGAATTGGAATAGCTTCATTATGTCATTTGGGACTTCTGTGTAAAATTTGAGTTCATTCCGAGTTGATTTGATATGTTTCGGCGCGAGTTTTGGAAGTTGAAAGTTCAAAAGTTTATTAAGTTTGATTTGAGGTATGATTCGTCGTTTCAATGTTGTTATGCGTGATTTGAGGCCTGGATTAGGTCCGTGTAGGCTATGGGACTTTTTGATATGTTTGGACGGGATCCCGAGGGGCTCGGGCGTATTTCGGATTGAAATGGGACCATTGTCCTTCGTTTTGGCATTGCTTGTTGTGCTGAGTTCTAGGCATCTATTTTACTTGTTCGCGATCGCCATCACATAGAGTTGTTTGATGGCTAGGGAAGATTGTTCATCACGTTCGCGAATCCAGAGTCGCCTTCGCGGAAGTTGGGGCATTTGTTCAGTGCGTTGGCGAGTCTAGCGATGCGTTCGCATAGAAGGAAAGAGGGCCTGAGGATGTCAGGCGTTTGTTCTTCGCCATCGCGAAGTGTGGAACGCGATCGCATAGATATAGGAGATTTAACCATTGCATTCACGTCTGTGATGCTGCTTTCGCAAAAGAGGAATTTGAACTGGTGAGCATTTGTTCTATGTGAACGCGTGGAATTGTCCGCATTTTAAAAGTGTAATAACTAGGCAGACTCTATTAAATCCCATTTCGAGAGTTAGATTCATTTTATCATATTTGGAGCTATGGAGTTCAGATTGATGCGAGTTTTGAAGCAATTTTCACCATATGGATTGGGGTAAGTGTTCTCTACTCGGTTTTGATTATATTTCATGAATCTACCATTGTTTTTGGCATTTGGTTGATGATTTCAAAAGAGAAATTGGGGGGGTTTTGTCTAAAATTTCATAAAGTGAATTTTCGAGTTTTGAGCATCGATTCGGAGTCGGATTTGAGTGAAACTAGTATGCTTGGACTCGTAATTGAATGGGTTGTTGGATTTTGTGAGTTTTGTTCATGTTCCGGGGTGCGGGCCTATGTTTGATTTTTTGGATGACTTTGGGCTGTTGATTAAAGATTTGACCTTTATCAATAGGGTTTGTTTCCTTTGGCATCATTTCATGTTCTTGAGCTGCTTTTGGCTAGTTTCAAGTCATTCGGAGGTTGATGCGTACGGGATGGCATTTCTAGAGTATTTTTTGGCTTTTTCAGTATTGGATTTGGCTTGTTCGAGGTAAGTAACACTTCTACACTTTGTGCTAAGGTTATGAACCCCTGAATGTACGTGTTATATTTTGGTGTTGAGGTGATGCGCATGCTAGGTGACGGGCGTGTGGGCGTGTGGGCGTGTGGGCGTGTGGGCGTGCACCGTATGAATTATGACTCGATTGATTATGTGGTACTGTGTGGTGACCTAATCTTGTTTCTATTCATGAAATTTCTACTAGCTAGAGTAATTGAGTTGTGATCCATGTTAGAAACCATGTCAAGGCTATATGCTTATCCTATTGGGACCCACTAAGGTCATTTCTGCTGTTGAGTTATTTGCTTACATTGCGATTACATACTCAGTCATACGCATTCATTTGCATATCATATCTCAGTCTTTGTTACCATTTATTGATACATCATATCATCATTTTTGGCTGATTTTCATGTCATTACGAGCCCGAGAGACTGGAAAGATTGATGACTGAGTGAGGCCGAGGGATTTATTGTGAGGATGTTTATGGGATAGGGATGCACGCCGCAAAAGGCTTTATTAATTCATGCCATCATTGGCTTATATTAGCGCTTGGGCAGGATCCGCTCCTCCGGAGTCTGACTTACCAGCAGTGACCGCAAGTACCTACTGAGCGCGATTGCGAGTGCCAAGCGCGAGTGTTGAGTTATTGGGAGGATTGAGTGATTGTGAGGACTGAGTGATTGGGAGGACTGAGCAAGTTGATACTCAGAGAGTATGCATATGTTTTTATCATTGTGTTGCATTACAGTTGGCATGCATACTTGGCATGTTGGCATTGAGATGCATTTCCTCATGCTGCATGGTATAGTGACACTCATGACATTCATATACAACGTTGACATGTAAGCATAGAGATGTACTTTCCTCATGCCATCTGATAATGAGACTTCTTATCTATTGTTGAAAGTTTTTGTGAAAAATCACAGATTTCTGACTTACTCATATTTTTGAAGATTATGGTGAAAGATTTGGGATTTGCTGTTATACTCTAAAAGCATGCCTTTTTCCCGTAACTGTGAACGAGCTGAGCATCATATCTTTGAGTTGATTATTGTACTACTTTTATTATATTGTTATGAGTTGTTGTTGGATATTGGTGTCGGACCCTGACTGTTGTCCAAGCTCGTCATTTCTTCCAACCTAAGGTTAGGTCTGTTACTTATTGAGTACATGGGGTCAGTTGTACTCATACTACACCTCTACACCTTGCGTGCAGATTGTGGATGATGATGTTGCTATGTATGGTGGGAGCTGGCATTGAAGAAATTCATGCGTTTCGATCATAGCTGCCACTTGTTATTGGTAGCTCTAGAATTATTAATCTGTTCATGTATACTTCAAACAGATGATGTATTTATTTCGTTCCAACTTTGTAAGCTCTAAATCTTAGAAGCTCATGATTTGTACTACCAGTCCTTGGGAATTCTTTGTATAATAGTTCAGTTGTATTATCATTTCTTCTCTTAATAATCTCATTTGAATTGGTTTATTGTTAACTGGCTTACCTAGCGGGTTGGGTTAGGTGCTATCACGGCTAGTTGAATTTTGAATTGTGACAGGGTACACGGGCTAAATGGGGTAATTGACCGGTTAAAGTCATGCAAATTCTTTCCATGCCTTTAATAGAATTATCATAACATGTTATCTTCATCATCGTTAAATCTATCCTTACATGATTTACTTGACATTGTAAATACTTGTCTCATCTCTTACTTGTTATTTGCCTTTATATGCTAAGTTGAAGTTATTGTTTTCTCATTTCCTTGTTAATTATTTAACTGTTGAGTTACCTTACTTGAATATCTTATTGTTGAATTTAAGTGTTGAACTTATAAAGGCCGTGATTCACATTGAGGCAAATTTGTAAATTATTGAAATACCATTCTTTTTGAGATATTCACTTTTGGTTTCTATTGTTGAGACTCCTGTACATATTGTGGTTGAGCCATGGGCTATTTCTTGTGAAAACATTATTGTTGTTGACTTCTTTGGCAAGTTGTATTATTGGGCACTTTAGGTGCGATTTGTGATATGTTATGATATTGATACGCATACGTGGGTATAAGGATTAGGGTTGATACGCATGCGGTGAGATAAGGTGGCTTGATACGCGTGTTGCTAGTAGGGGAACTACTTGAAATTGTGTGGTGTGACAAAGTGGGCTAAAATGCGGGTAGCTATTTCGGGAAAATTATTTTCAATACTAAATGTAAGGCTCTCGTGGTGATATAAGAAAATACTGTGTTTCGATTTGTGATATGAGACTACGAGGCGGTACCTCGGTAGTGATCCTTGTTGATACCTTTCATTTACATCACTTGCGTGTTGTTTGCATCGTTTCCTTGGCATTCTTATGTGATGTCTTAATTGCCTAAACTTCAGTGTAGCTCTTCTTGTTATATTTCTTCATTATACCATTTCCATTGTTTCCATTATTATACTATACTATACCTGTTCAGTTTCTTTATTTATTCCAGTACGTGTCTTGACCTGACCTCGTCACTACTTTACCAAGGTTAGGCTTGATACTTACTAGGTACTGTTTTGGTGTACTCATACTATGCTTCTACATATTATTTTGTGCAGATCCAGTTACTTCATACCAGGATAGGCATCCATGAGTTGAGCTTGGATCAGAGATTTCAAGGTATACTTGCCGGCATTCGTAGGCCTCGGAGTCGCCCTCCATCTAGTTTCTATTTCATTCTCCATTTATAGATACTATTGTATAGGGATGTTCAGTATACTCGTGTAGAGCTTGTGACTCGGTACCACCAGATTTTGGGTGCTGTATTCAGTTGTATTGCGGAGCCCTTTTTATGATAGCTATTGGTTTAAATTGGAAGTTTTATTACTATTTCCATTAAATTCTTCATGTATTTTAGGCTTACCAAGTCTTAGAGACTAGGTGCCATGACGACATCCTACGGAGGGAGATTGGGGTCGTGACAAGTTGGTATCAAATCTCTAGGTTCATAGGTGTTACGAGTCATAAGCATCTTTAGTAGAATCTCTACGGATTGGTACATAGACGTCTATACTTATCTTTGAGAAGCTATCGAACTGTTAAGAAAACTACACTTCTTTGATTCCTTATCGTGCGATTATTTTTACTTCAAAATTCTGAATCTTTGTCTTTCTATTCTCTCACACATGGCGAGGACACGTACCACTAGATCCGACGATTAGATACACGCGTCCCCTGCTAGAGCCGTGAGAGGCCGGAGCCAGGGTAGAGGTCGAGGAGGGGCACGTGGTGCAGCTAGAGCACCTGCCCGAGCTGCGACAGAGGAGTCACCAGTAGCTCCAGTTGGGGGCAAGCACCTGAGACGCCTGTTGCCACTCCTACACTTCAGGAAACCCTCGCACAGTTCTTGAGCATGTTTTGTACTCTAGCTCAGGTTGGGAGAGGAGCTCAGACTCCCGCAGCCCGTACCCCAGAGCAACGTGACCATGTTGACCAGGTCCTAGAGGTTATACCAGTGCAGACAGTTGTCCTAGTTCTGCCCGAGGTTAGGGCAGCAACATCTGAGGAGGATCAGCTCAGACTCAAGAGGTACAAGAAGAACCATCCTCCTACTTTTAGCGGCCTAGCTACAGAGGATGCACATGGTTTTCTGGAGAAGTGCCGCCATATTCTCCATACCATAGGTGTCGTGGAGATGAGCGGGGTTGCTTTAACTACATTCTAGCTGTCGGGACCAGCGTATCAGTGGTGACAGGCTTTTGAGGAGGGTAGACCAGCCGAGGAAGCTTCACTCACATGGACTCAGTTTTCAGAAATGTTCTTGAGAGAGTTTGTTCCTCAGAGTGTTCGGGATGCATAGGGTGCGGAGTTTGTGCAGCTGCACTAGGGTATTATAACTATGTTAGAGTATGCTGTTAGATTGAGTGAGCGAGTTCATCAATTCCGAGGGGCTCAACTATGGTATAAGATTCAGCATGGCTCGAGAGCTTGAGATAGATACTCCTTATCGGTAGGTGGTAGAGATCGCATGGAGATTGGAGGGTATTAAGGGTCGGAAGAGGGAGGACAAGGAGGCCAAGAGGCCTCGAAATTCTAGTGGACATAGCGGTGCTCGTGCCCCAGTTGCAGCCCGTCATAGTAGAGGCTATGTGAGCCGTCCAGTTCATTTGGCACTTCCAGCTTCTAGTGGTGCTCTAGCTACTCCCATGTCTTAGGTTGCCCATTACGCACCACCACTGTCTAGTGCACCTCCTGCATGGAGTGCTTTCAGCAGTCAGTCCAGCCGACCAGGCCCGAGCTAGTTTCAGCAATCACGTCCTCCGAGAGCTTGTTTTAAGTGTGGTGATACTCGTCATATGGTGAGGAACTGGACCAGACTCAGGAGGGGTGCACCTCCACTAAGTACTCATGCTCCACGTATTCCACTGGGTCCTCAGACTTCTCAGGCTGTGGTTACCACACCATTTGCTACTACACCTACACAGCTAGCTAGGGGTGGAGGTCAGGTGGGCAGGAGTCGGCTTAGAGAGGGAGGCCAGGCTAGATATTATGATTTTCCGCATAGGACGGAGGCAGTTTTGAAACCTCGACTAGCTCCGTTAAGCCTTCCTAGATTTTCATGCGCAGTCCGTGTCTTTTTCCGAAAGGTATTTTTGCGATAATTTGACGAAAATGAGAAATCGTGCTTTAAAACTCATTTGAATTGACTTTCGTTTTGAGAAAATGGACACGGATTAGTATTTTGATGGTCCCGGTGGATCCGCACTGTGATTTGGGACTTGGTCGTATGTCCGGAATCGAATTCAAAAGTCGCTAGTTCGAATTATCGCCATTTGTTGAAAACCAGAAGTTTAAGGGTTTTAAAAAATTCCAAGTTTGACCGTTGTTGGATTTTATTGCTACCGGGTCCGAAATTTGGGGTCCGAAACATGGTATAGGTTCATTACTGTATTTGAGACTTGTCTGCAAAATTTGGTGCAAAACAGAGTTGATTTGACGTGATTCGGACTTCTGGTTGAAAAGTTTTATGTTCTTAAGTTCTTTAAAAATTTCAGTCCTTTTGGTATCCGATTCGTATTCTAAGTGTTATTTTTGTGTTTTGATCGCGTGAGCGAGTTTGTATTATGTTTTTGGACTTGTGTGCATGTTTGGTTTGGAGCCCGAGGGGCTCGGGTGAGTTTCGGATAGGCTACGGGTGTGTTTGAACTTAGAAATTACTGGTTTCCTTGACTTCTACTAGTGTCTGATGAATCCTTCTTCGCGATCGCGAAGATACTCCCGCGATCGCGAAGAGTAGTTGTGATTGAAGGTGGATTTTACTCAATAGGAACGTGAGGCTTGGGTTGCAAACGCGAAGCAGTGGGGGGACTGCCTTTCACGAACGCGTAGCATTAGAGAGGCGGGGTAGGAAATGGATTTACTCTATGCGGACACGAGCCCAGGATCACGAACGAGAAGGCAAGGTGGGCTAAGCCTACGCAAACGCGTAGAGTATTTCGCAATTGCGTAAGCCAATTGGGCAGTGCCCTTCGCGAACGCATCAGGTGTCTCGCAATCGCGATGAACACCTGACACCCAGTCATTTAAACTTCAAAAAAAGGGGATTTCACCTATTTTTCACCATCTTTTCATTAGAGCTCGGCCTAGAGGCGATTTGGAAGAGAAAATTCATCATCCTTTCATAGGTTAGTATACTTTACTTTAACTTATTTTCTTCCATTTCTATCATCACCGATTAATTTCTAGCCTTAATCTTTGTTCTTTCATGATAGAAAATTAGGGATTTGGGAAGAATTGGGGATTTTGCAAATTTCGAATTTAGACCTCAAATTAGGGTCGGATTTTGAAACTAATTACATAATTGGGCTCGGGGTGAATGGGTAAATGGATTTTGGTCCGAATCTCGGGTTTTGACCAAGCGAGCCTGGGTTGGCTTTTGGAGAAAAGTGTATAGATCTTAACTTTATGTGCTGTAATTTAATTCCCTAGCACTATTTCATGTTATTGAGTCGATTTTGGTTAGATTCGATTGGTTTGGAGGCGGATATTAGAGGAAAGGCCCCGGTAAAGCTTTGATTTGCTTGTGGAGCGAGGTAAGCGTCGTGGTTAACCTTGACTTGAGGGATCAGGACTTGTTTGCCTATTTATTACGTGTTTAATGTGTGGGTACAACGTATATATGAGGTGACGAGTACTTATGTGTTGTTGTTAGGTTAAAGCATGCGGGTAGAACTTGTTTCCATGTGATTTATTGCCTCTTTAATTATGACATCCATGCTTAGATTAGATTATTACTTATTTGATCATCCCTTCCGTATTTATGGATTAATTGTGATGGTTGAGTATTTTGGAAGTTGAGGTTTGGTATCTTGAAATCATTATTGACATAAAGTACATCCTTTGAATTATTTATCTCCTGAATTTTTATATTCATTAATATATGGTAAGGGAGAGTGTTAAAGTACGACGGGTGATGCCGTACCATTTTATTACTTCATTTACTGATTAATACATAGTGAGGAAGAGAGATAAAGCACGAAGGGTGATGTCGTTCCATATATATCAATTATTCATTGTTACATGGGCAAATCGAGAGTAAAAGCACGAAGGGTGATGTAATGCCATTTCATTCTACTTATGTCATCATTTCATGGTAAGGTTGAGCGTAAAAGCACAAAGGATGATGTCGTGCAATCTGTATTTCGTATGTTTATCCGTCGTTATTGGTTGATGATTTATTTGACTGCCTTGTGTTGTCATACCTGTTGTAGTTATCGTATCTTGTCCCCCTTTTGCATGTCCCCTCCCAACTGTACATATTAAATCTCTATTTTGTTGCTATTTGGTATATATATCCATGTTTGTATAGGTTTAATTACGTGAGTGTCCTGTCATAGCCTCGTCACTACCTCGTCGAGGTTAGGCTCGACACTTACTGAGTACATTGGGTCGATTGTACTCATATTACATTATGCACATCTTGTGCAGATTTTGGCACCGGTCCCAGTTGTACGTGAGGTGCACTAGCTCGGATTATCACATTTGGAGACTTGAGGTAGATCTGATGACGTCCGCAGACCTTGAAGTCCCCTTCCTCTTTTCTCTTTTACTTTTCATTTCATTCGAAACAGTTGTATTTATTTCAGACTCTATTTGTAAAACTTGTAGTAGTTCGTGCACTTGTGACACTAGATTCGGGGTTGTATTAGATATTTCAGTTGTTATGATTTTCCGCACTTTACCTCAGAATTTATTTCGGTTATTTGGGTTTCTTTATTATTATTTAACTTGAACTGAAAAAATGGATAAACTATCCTAACGTTGGCCTGCCTAGCAAGTGAAATGTTAGGCGCCATCATGGTCCGAGGGTGGGATTTTCTGGTCGTGACAATAAACCTTACTAACAAGGTCAGTTTAGTTACCCATCCTATGTCCTTTTTTAAGATCACCTTTTTTTAGCCTCTTATAGTTAAGTATTGTTGTAACGACCCGACCGGTTATTTTGAGAATTAGCGTCCCGTTTTGTGGCTTAAGGTCTCGAGAAGCTTCGTATTATGTGTTATGACTTTGCGTGTGTGGTCGAGTTTAGTTTTCGGGTGATTGGGATCAATTTGGAAGAGGGATTCTTGTTTTAGAAGCTTAAGCGGTAAGAGTTGACCGGAGTTTTGACTTTTATGTAGATGACTCCGAAATGCTGTTTCGATGATTCCAATAGCTTCATATGATGATTTTGGAATTAGGCGTGCATCTGGATTTGGATTTGGAGGTCCGCAGGGTAATTTGATGCATTTCGGCGAAAATTGAATAATTGAAGTTTTAGAAGATTGAAAGGTTTGACCAAGAGTTGACTTTGGTGATATCGGGGTGGGATTTCAATTCCGAGAGTTGAATTAGATCCGTTATTTCATTTGGAACTTGAATCCAAAATTTGGCGTCATTCCGGCTTGATTTGATATGTTTCGGTGTGAGTTGTAGAAGTTAGAAAATTTGGAAATTTATAAGTTCGATTCGTGGTGCGATTTGTAATTTCTGCATTGTTTCATGTAATTTGAGGCCTCGAGCAGGTCCGTGTTATATTATGGAACTTGTTGGCATGTTTTGACGGGGTCCCGAGGGCCCCGATTGCGTTTCGGATGGGCAACGGTCCATTTTCTTATGTTTTGGAATGCTAATTTCTGGTTGTTGATGTCCTTTTATGCAATCGCGAAGGCACAGATGCGATCACGTAAGCTCTTTGGTGAGTACCCATTTTCTTTCTTCGCATTCGCAATATAAGATTCGCGATAGTGAACATGTACATTCTCCTTCATCACGTTCGCGTTCAGAAATCCGCGTTCGCGTAGCTCAGCTTCAGTAGCTGGTGTATTTTCTCTTCGCGATCGCATATTCTTGTTAGCGATCGCGTAGTACACTTCTTGGGCAGCAATTGTTCCCTTCTTCGCGATCACATGCATTTGTTCACGATCGCGTAGTATAACTTTTGGGCAGTGGTCATTTCCTTCTTCGTGATCGCAATTGCATTTCCGCGATCGCGATGCGTAAATCGCTAGGCAGCAGAATATATTTCCAAAATCGTGGGTTTTGTCCATTTTTCATCTTTTGAGCTAGAGACCTCGGATTTGAGTGATTTTTCGTGGGCTTTTCAAGAAAATCATTGGGGTAAGTGTTCTTCACTCGGAATTGATTATACTTCATGATTTCATCTTTATTTTTATCATTAAATTAGTTTTTTGAGTTGAGAAAAATGGAAATTTTTTAAGAAATCTTTTAAAATGTAAAATGCGGATTTGAATGGTGATTCGATATCGGAATTTGGTAATTCTTGTATGGTTGAACTCATCATCGAAAGGGTGTTCGAGTTTTATGAATTTTATCGGGTTTCGAGGTGCGGGCCCGGGGGGTTGATTTTTAGTTGTTGTTATAGATTGAAGCTTTATCTCCGAATTTGTTTCCTGTGAGTTTTATTTATGTTTTGAAGTTATTTTGACTCGATTTGAGCCATCTTGAGGTTGTTTCATTCGAGAAGGTCATTTTAGAATAACGGTCTAGCTTCTTTGAGGTAAGTATCTTGCCTAACTTTGTGTAGGGGAACTACCCGTTAAGATTTGAGTCACTTGTGCTAATTGTGTCATGTGAAGGCCGTGTACGCGAGGTGGCAAGTACCTACTCTGGCTTATTTATGGAAATTTGACCGATTAGGGCTCTTAGGTTCTTATGTCCATTAAATATGAAGTTATTTTGTCATCTTAAATTCCCCATTTACTAAATTCACTCTTACTTGTCTTATTTGGAATTTCTTTCTTCATGTTTTACCTTTGTAATCGATTAAACTCTTATGTGCCTTAACTGAAGTTGTTGCCTCTTTTATTGACATGCTATCATTTCTGTAATTGTATATCCTTGATTGAAGTTATTATTATCTTTTCCGTAATTGCCTATCATTAGTTGAAGTTATTTATTATCTTTTTCTATAATTTGCTTATCCTTAATTGAATTTGTTATATCTCTTCCGTAGTTGCTCAATCCTAAATGAAGTTTTGTTATCCCTTGTCATTGTTTAATTATCCTTATTTAGAATCATTGATTCATGTTATCCCTCTTACCATTGAATTGTACTTTTGTGGAATCACTATTACACATTATCTCTTCCTTGTTGAGTTATTGCTATGTTGCACCATTATTTCCTGTTGTGTCTTTCTTTGTGAGTTCATTTTTCTATTTTCTTTGTATTATGAAGTTACTGAGTTGATTTACTTGTCGTATTCTCGTGTTATCGTCGTTGTGCTGTTGTATTCAGTGTTATTGAGCCGAGGGCTATGTGTGTTTGTGATAATGAAACTGTTTTGAAGAAATGTTGTGGCATGTGGGCACATATTATGGAAGTCATTTATTTGAGTTGTTATGTTTTTGGCATACGTGTTTTGTTGAGAAAATTATTATTTTGCTTGCACGAGATTTCTGTCGTGCGGTTGTTATTGTGTTGCACGAGGTTTCTATCGTGCTATTGTTATTATTGATACGCATGCGGTGGTATAAGGTATGGATGTTGAAATGCATGCGGTGAGATAAGGTAGGCTTGAAACGCGCGGCTAGTAGGGGAACTACTAGAAGCCATGCGGTGTGATAATGTGGGCCAAAATACGAGATGCTATTTCGAAAAAATGATTTTCAAAACCTATATTTAAAGGCTCCCACGGTGATATAAGAAAAGTTGTGCTTCATTTTACGATTTGAGACTACGAGGTGGTACCTCAGGAGGGTTCTTGTTGTCATTGCTCCTTTTCTATGCACTTGTCTTTGATTGTTGTTTTTCTTAGCATACTATTTTTTTCCTCCGTGATGCACTTTTTTTGCTCAGTTCTATATAGCTAATCTTGTTGTGCTAGTCGCTGCTTCAAACTTCATTGCTGCTTTTATTATACTGTACATTTTGTGGGTGATCGTTTCTTATGTGTCATTCATTGTCTCTACTCCTATTTGTTGACTGGAATTATGGTAGAACACTTGCACCAGCATACACGTAGTTAAATCACCCATATCAGTTTCAAAAGGTGAGTCCTAACGTCATTAACCATTATACGTACTCTTATCTACTTGCCTTCTGTGTGAGGGATGTTCTATTGGCATGTGAGTCGTCCATGCGGATATGAGTTGTAATGTGGGCACAAGATACCAAGTGATTAGGGTTCAAGAATTGGGACCTGTGAGCTGTGATTATGAGGTTCGGTACCTTGTGGAAGTGCTTGAACAAATCTGGTGTGACAGCGGTTGTTCTTATTGAATTGTTGCTGGTTTTTCCTTTATTTTGATTTCATCGGACTTAGACTGTATCCAGCTTACTCTATGGCATTATTACCTGACTACTTCCTGTTAAATATTGTTGTTATTGGTCTCTCGTTGCAAGTATTGTTTGGTATTCCTTATCCTGTTTAGTTGCATATTAATATTATTTTTCTCTGTCATTTTACCTTCACACTTGTTCAGGTTGTTTAGTCCAGTAGGTGTCTTGACTGTCCCTCGTCACTACTCCACCGGGGTTAGTATTGATACTTACTGGGTACCGCTGTGGTGTGCTCATACTACGCTTCTGCACATTTTTTGTGCAGATCCAGGTGCCATGGTTGTTGTTGATTATTAGCTAGCAGGTCGAGCTATGGTGACTCAAGGTAAACCTATCGTCTTGTTTGCAGGCCTCGGAGTCACCTTCTGATATTTTTATTGTACTGTTTAATTCTATTCCGAACAGTTATATTAGGGATTTTCTAGCAAACTCATTAGAGCTTATGACTTGTACTACCGATTTTGGAAATTCTAATTGTGTATAATATTTTTTTATCTCGTATTTATCATTCGTTGGTTGAATTCTTCTATTTATTTCATAAGTGGTTTGCTTACCTAGCCTTAGAGACTAGGTGCCGTCAGGACATCCTACAGAGGGAAATTGGGGTCGTGACAATTGTCTAAAGTTTCAATCTTTTTGCCTCATAAAAGAAAGTTCCAACAACAACAACGACAAACTTAGTGTTTTCCCATAAATGGGGTATGGGCGGGTAGTGTGTACGCGGACCTTACCCCTACCTTATAAAGATAGAGAGGCTGTTTCCGATAGACCCTCGGCTCAAGGAACAGTGGAGATAAAGCAACAAGTAGCAAATAATAGTAACAACAAGAGCCATCTTGCACGCAGTTTTCACTTGGTACCAAGGGCGACTCAAGCACATGTATGGGCTAACGTCAAAGTTTAATGTGAGACCTAAATTTTTGTTATAATATATATTGAAGTCTATTCATCTAGATTTTTGAGATGCGAAATTGTTAATAATATTTGTATAATCAATTTTATCAAATAATTCCTTTTCAACTAATATAGCCAACTCATTTAATATTTCTTGAGACATTATTGATCTTAGCTAAGATTTTATCAATTTTAATTTTGAAAAACTTCTTTCGCTGAGGCAACTATTATAGGAACTGTTAATATTATTCTATAAGCAATATAAGCATTTGGAAAAGAAAGTCTTTCTATTTGATTGGGTATATCATTTAGAGTAGTATCTTTTACTTGTACTATTTTCGTCAAATCAATTCCAATTTACACGTTAACTATTCATACTACCTATTTTTAAGTAAACCAAACAGTTACTTTGATTACATAGCTAAAATAATTTTTTTCCTTTTATTTGAGAAAGTTTACTTTTGTACTAAAAGTACTAAAAAAAAAAAATTTAAATACCTATAAACCTATTACTTCTAAAACCTATAAACTCAAATTTGGGAGCCTAAGGTACAATTCTTATTAAGTACAACATTAGAGTCGGCCCTGCCTAGTACCTGCTACTTCCCATCTGTTACCGTGGGTAACTCTTCTTATTAAAACCTAGGTAGATGAGAAGAAAGCATCTACTCTCGCGTCCCAATTTATATGAAGATATTCGAGAGTCAAATGAGTTATTCTTTTACTGTAATTTTTTTATATTTTTAAATTACTTATTAATTATTGTAACTTATTGTATTTCTTAGGATTTTTTAAATATATAAATTTTATTTTGAAATATTTAAAGATTTTATATTTAAATACACGGTCAAAATTAAGAAGTATGAATCTGGAAAAACAGGAAGTGTCACTTAAAGGATGAGTATTTTTTGCCTCCACTAGGCTAAACAAAGTTCCAATCTGCATGAAAGAAAGTTTCTCTTTTGCTCACTAAATCACCTGCTTTAGCTTCTTGCTGTTGAAATATTGTCTAAAGAATTCAATGCTTTGCCTCAAAGTTTATCTCGTTTTGGGGAACTCTGAATTATTTTCTTTTGGTAGTGAGTGAAATTTGGGGAATGGTTAAGCTTGCTTATGTTTGGTTATAACTTTGAAAGCAAGCTCTATCCATGTGCCTAATTTTTGGTGGACATAGATGCACTTGTGGAGGTGAGAGGTAGTAGATATCTAGTGAAATAGTCGAGGATCAATGGCGATGTTGGGGGAATCCAAGAGCTTAGTAGGAGTTCATCAATGACGAAGCCACGAATTTTAATAAGTGGGTTTAAAATTTAATATGTGTGTATAAAAAATAATGTTTGATCCTACAGGCAAAGTATAATTTTTTAGGTAAAGGGTGTCAACTAACCACCGCTCATCGGCTGTGTAACTTTATCATCCATCTCTTGAGCTAACTCCATCTCTTGAGCTAAGAGTTTAGATTGTATCCAGTAACATCAATTCTAATACGTTAGTTGTGTTTTAAATTGTACTAAAACACTTTACTAGAAAACAACCAGCAGAAAGCACAAAATTGATGATCAATTGCAGATTCTAAATTCCCTAATCAACAAATTGAGAAATTAATAATACTGATTTCACTTTCAATACAAATTTCCAACTTTGCCAATCCTCAAGTAAATTGGGAAAGACACAGTTTTCTGGCTCTCTCCATCTTCATTCCAAGCACTTGTGAATTTGCCAACTACATCTTCAGTTAACAGCTCAACACCCTTCTCTTTAGCAGTTTGATAAGCTGACCATGACTTCAAGTATGTGAAATAAGCATCCAAGTCCATCACTTTCTCAATCTTGAACTGAAATGGTCCATTGTGATCACAACCACTTACAGGCTCAAATGGGAAGTCAATAGTTTTATACTTTTCATCCACTAATTTTCTAGGAGATTCCCAATAAGGTCCAGCATCAACTGTGTAAAATTTCTCAAAAACTGAATCCACTGAATTGTTTACTTCTGGCACAGTGTAACACCAGGCCGCTATTACTCCATTTGGTTTCTTGAGTGACCATTTCACTTGTTGATAAAAAGTTGGAAGATCAAACCAATGCATTGCTTGAGCAATTGTTATCAAATCTACACTTGACTCTGCTCCTATTTTGGTTTCGATTTCGGCCATTGACATCTTGGGAGAGGTACATATATATTGAATATTAGGGACCTTTACTGCAAATTCAAGCTGCTTTGGACTTGTGTCTGTGGCTATCACATTCTTGTAGAGCTTAGCCAACTAAGGGAAACAATATAATAAGAGCATTTAGATAAAAAATAAAAAGAAATGTTGAAACACTATTGGATGTCTGTTTTTGAGCTCTTTCTGAAGTATATTCGTACAACGATTAGCCATCTTCAAATAAATTTTAGACAAGCCAATGTTCATCATGTATTCACATTTCTTCACGTAGTAGAGGATATCGAAACAGAGGAACTATTTGCTTCTTAGAAGCTACACTATCTGAATAGTGTTAATTGACCACCCTTCATCGAAAAATTACACTGCTATATAGATAAAATCTTAAGTTTTAGATGTGTATAACATATATTGAACATCCTTTGTGGAGAAATTTTTTTTACTTCTTTCAACTTTGAATACCTTTGTGGAAATTTTTTGACTTCGCCACTGCTTCTTATTGTAGTGTTATGAGAAAGTAACTGTCTAGATATGTAAAATGGCAACTTTAGATTTGGTACTATGTCATAATAAAGAATTGATTCTTAACTAAACAGTCTAGAAACTCTAACAATCCTGTTTCAGTGAGAAGTTAAAGTTGAAAATGCAAGATTTCTTGTTTTCACATATATATGGACTAACTTGGAAAAGATGAAACCATTGTTTCATTCTCTAAGTAAAAGAGGCCTCTACTTTTTTCTATGCAACTATGTATTATATGATTGTGCACAAAAGTCTACATTTTGTAGTCAGTTCTCTTAAATAGGCAGAGAGTGTCTTGTTGTAGCTAAAAAAGTTATTGTCAAGTGACCAAGAGGTCACGGGTTCAAGCCGTAAAAATAATTTCTTATAAAAATGCAAGATAATATTGCGTACAATAAATCGTTATGGTTCAGTCCTTCCCAGACCCCACACATAGCAGAAGCTTAGCGAATCGGACTGCCCTTTTCTCTTACACAGGCAGCGGCAGACCTACAACGATCGAAGGGTGGCAAGTTGAATAACCTTTGCCCAAAATTTATATTCTAACTATATGGGTCATCATACTTTTTATATGCATATATATTAAATCTTAAATACCTTTAACGAAATTTTTAGGTGCGCCACTTTACGTAGAGAAATTAGCAGATTTATAGGAGGGTGGGTGTGGGAATGAAGCCATGAAAGGAATTAGAGAGACTTACAGATTGAGCAGCCTGGCCACTACCAGTGCCAACATCCCAAACAAGGTCGTGACAAGGCGTTTTTGAAGCTATGAAATTGAACAATTCTTCAGGATAACTTGGCCTGCCCTTTGAATACTGTTGTGCCTGCTTAATAAACAATTCTGCCATTCTTTTTTTACTCTCCTTTTTTTCCCTCTCTCATATAATGAAGATCTGAAACCATTGCTCCCTTTGTAGATATAAAGCACTTGTAGGAAAAAAAAAAATACATGGTGTTCCGTGTTGCTTTTTGCATTTGATTGGTGAAGTACTGTAGGTTTTGACCTTTACACGTGGAGATTAATTAGTTGGATGGCACTTTCCTATATTTAATGCATCCCTTAAGAGGTCGTACCACCCGAAATTATAATTAATTATTTCATAGGAATAAAAATAATATTATAATTTTGAAATAATTAATTTTAAAATTAATTATACCGTAATTTTATTTCAATCAAACATGGAATAAATTCATCTCAAATTTAATTTAAAAATTAATATCCTTTTTTTCACGTACCAACCGATCCCAAGGGATTTCTTTGGTTTAATCATTTAGTAGCCCTTAAGGGATATCTTTAGTCAATTGGTTCGGCTAACTTGATTTCGCGTATGTAAAATCTATTGAAGGAAGAGACGTTCACCAAAGAAGTTTTTGATTCCCACGGTGAACATTTAAGAAAGAAGACAAATGAGTCAATGTCTTGGGACACAAGGTAAACAGAATAAAGGAAGTAGAATAAAGGTTCTTTGGCTGTGGGTTGAATGAATAATTTGTGTACGTCATGCGTGAAGTATTTGTTAGTGGTAAAGGATATTTTACTTTCTCTTACTTTCAAGAGGAGCTCATTTTCAAATTATAGCATATTAGTTTCTTGACCTTATAACTTTGAAACCTAAGAATAATCAATGAAAATTATATTGTCATAAGAAAATATCCCATAGGTTCAAATTAAGTGTAGTTTAAGGTTTTGACATATTCATTAAGAAACTACTCCATTTAATAGCATTAATAATCAAAATTATCTGACTAAACTGCCGTTCATATGTTCTTAGACTTTCTAGATAATTTATTAGAGCAAGGCCAGTTTTTAGTAAGAAAAAAAATTAATTAACCCCATATTGATTTCTCATATGAAGTGACTGAATTGACGTATAGGGAAAAAGTAATTCTGTGCCGATGCCCCAGAGCTGATGATAAAAAAGGTGTGGAAGCAATTACCAAGTAAGGATGTATCGTGGTCCGGGTCCGGGCCTAAATGGGCCAAACGGGTCGGGTCAAACGGGCTTGGGCTTAGGCGGTCCCGGGTCTAACGGGCCAAATGAGTGGAACCGGCCCATTGTGGTCCTAAGCCCAGATAGTCTCGGGCTAAATGGGCCGGGCTCGCGGGCCTAAAGGGGCTTTTTCGTTTCAGGCTTTTTTTTTTATTTTCTTTTATCTAGGAAAATTTCTTGTAAACTATATATGTACATACTAATATAAATTACTTATATATATCTATATAAATTACTTATATATCTTTCTTAGTCTTCCTCCCCCCAATGGAATGAGCACAACAAGGTACTAATACCACCATTAAAAGAAGAAAAAACTAAGGAAGATGTGCCAAAATACAAGTTACATATTAGTCTATTAATTATCTCTAACAAATCTTATAAATCCTTCAAGGTCCAGAGGAATTTTCGTTGGTGGTGGTGGAAAAGAAGCTTGTTCATCACCGCTTCCGGGCGAAGCAACATCCTGCACAAGTTCTGCTAGCATTTCTTCATAAGCTTCGTCTATTTCCGGTTGTGATTCTACAAGTCCAAAATTTCTTCTTTCTGAACGGGTCCAATCTCCGAAGAGTACTGATTTTTCCAAGCTCTCCCTCATAGACGTTCTATGATCACCGATTTGAAGTCTCGCTTGACTGAAAGCGCTCTCCGATGCCACTTTTGAAGCTTGAACACTTAAAATATCTCGAGCCATCCTTGAAAGAATCGGATAGTGTTTTTGTTTGTCCTTCCACCATTCCAAAACATCGAAGGAGCCGTGGGGATTCTTTGATTCAAGTCCTTGCGACAAATAAACTTGAAGCTCATTTAGTTGTGAACTATCACCAATATTATCACCTTGAGAACCCCTGAACTCCGTCCAAGAACTAAGGGCTTTTAGGCCTGCAGTTCTTTTAGATGATTGCGAACTAGACGAAGTAGGAGTTGGAATATTTGGTCTAGCATGATCTAAGGCAAGTTGATAAGCATTATAAATTGTTTGAGCATTTATTTTAATTGAGGCTTTTGCATCTCCAAGTGTAGCAAATTCCTCAGCTGAAAGTGATAAAGCGTTATAAATTTTTGAATACCAAAAGTGAGGACCTCCTAATTTCATTGTAGGATTTAATACTGCAGCAACACCAAAAATAGGGGGGATAGGGAAAAAATATTTTTTAAACTTAGCTTTCATAGAATTAATAGCTTGTTGATAAATTACCTCACCCTCTGAAAATTGAGTAAATAAATTTGCAAGTGCTGCAATATAAACTAAACAGTTAGAAATAGCAGGATAATATTGCCCAGATAATTCATTTGTAGCAACATGAAATTGTTCTAAAAAGTCTACAAGCATTTTAACATTAGTCCAATCTTGATTTGTAAGGTGCTCATCATCATCATCATCATCATCATCACCTACACAAGCATTATACGTTGCGCTTATTTGGTTTCTATATTCATATGCAACAACTAAACTTTCATACATGTAATTCCATCTAATCGGACAAGGTTTAGGAACCTTTCTTTCTCTAAGGCCAAATTCATCACATTTTTTAAAATAGTCTCTAAGTCTACTTCTACGGTTTGAATAAAAAAGCCAATTAAGAGCTATTTTAACCTTTTCAATTTCTACATTTAAAACTTTCATACCATCACCGACGATTAAATGGTAAATATGACAAATACATCTAACATGAAAATATTACTAAATATAGGATTTAGTGTAGTTGTAAGCAAGCATATAGCATTAGTGTTACTAGAAGCATTATCCATTGAAACCGACATTATTTTATCTCTAATGCAAAAATATCTACAAATATCTGCAACTGTGTTAGCAATAAACTTACCTGTGTGGCGTGAATTAATTATTCTATAAGCAATAATGCGCTTTTGCATTATCCACTACTCATCTATCCAATGACTTGTAATAGTTAGATAATCACAGTCATTACCACTTCTACCAATATCAGTAATAATAGCATTGCGACAATCTATATGAGTAAATAAATAGCGCAAACATTGTTCATATTCATGTTTATATTTATAAATATCGCTCTTTACGGTTGCGCGAGGCCATCCTTTATAAGTAGGATTAAAAACTCTTCTAATATAATGCACAAAATGAGGGTTAGAAGGAAAACTATAGGGTAAAGCACATAACAGTAACCATTTTTGCCAATTCTTCACGATCTTTATTTGGATCATAATATAAAATGCCACCGGTAACAGTGTTAATTCCCGGTTGAACTAGATTTGAACTTGTACTAGGGTTAACTGTAGTATCTACACTTGTCCCCTCTTCTGCAACTTTCATTTGTAAATATCTAGCTTTATCTTTAGGGTGTTTCAATATGTGTCTAGTCAAAGACCCACAAGTTTTACACTTACCCTTATTTTGTTCTCTTAGTTGAGTAAAAAAGTGCCAAACAAGAGATGTTTCGGGCCGTTTAGAAGGTTGTCTATTAAAAGTAGGGGTTACTACAAGAGGGTCAGGCGGGGCATCAGTTGGGTTATTAACAGGACTAGTAGGTGTATTATCTAAATCCGGCTGCGTTTCATCTACATCATTTTCATCATCATTTTCAAAGATAGTTTGATTAGGATAAAGAACATTCATAACTTTTTCATTTAATTGTTGACCTGGTGCAACATCATGGCAAAATTGACTATCGGAAAATTGAAAACAAGGGTTATTACTATCAAGAATAACAGGTGGATGAGGATGGGTAACAGGGGGAAGAGTGGTAGCTTGGCGACTAGATTCACCAATTTTAGATTTTTCCTTACCCTTACCACCAAATATTTTTTTCAAAGAAAAGTCCATATTAATTATAATTATACTAAATATAACAAACAAAACTATAATATTAAAACTTAAGAGTTGAAACGAGTTTACCAAATTGACGAACAACTTCTTGAAAATTGAATATCATTGAAGCTTGAATACTTCAATTCACCAAATTCACAATTTTTCACGAAATTGCAATAATAAAGTAAGCAATTATGGAAGAAAATTAGAGAGAGATTGAGAGAGAATGATGAATTTGTGAGTAAAAATGAAAGAATGAGGGGGTATTTATAGTTGAGAATAGGGAAAAAGTGTATTTATAAAAAGTTTGAGGTTACAACGAAGTTTGGGGGTCAAATGGCTATTTTTTAAACTTCCAAACAGCTGAAAATTAAAGGCCAATGGCTAGATTTTAAAAATCTGACTGTTGGCCCTTTTTTAAAAAAAAAATTTAAAAAAAAATTAGCCGTTGGGGCCCGTTTGGCCCGGTTGAACCGGCCCAAGCCCGCCTGCCCGTCCCGGGCTAAACGGTCCCGGGCTCACGGGCTATTTGGTCAGGACCGGCCCGCTATGGGCTTTTGCACCACTAGAAATCGACCCGTTTAACACCGGCCCATTTGGCCCGTTTGGCACGCCGGCCCAGGCACGGACCGGTCCCGGGCTAGGCCCAGCCCACAATACACCCTTATTACCAAGTCTAAAGACGACTATCAATTAACTCTCTTTATTCAACTGTGAACCTTCCATTCTTATACCCCAAAGAGGCACAGACAATACATAATATAATCTAATTCATTTCAAACTATATACTCTCTCTATCCACTTTTAACTGTCCATCATACAAAAAATACATTTTCACTTTTATTTGTCCACTATACTAAAAGAGAAAAATAATCTTTTTTTTCTTCTTGTTTTACCCTTATCATTAACTAATCATTCCGGGAATCATTTTTCAAGACTTTTGGAAATACTATCATTATTTGTAAAGGATAAATCAGTTTATATTAAATGATCGTATGATAGCGCAACACGTGGAACCGGAGACAGATGGAAGATGAAGCGAGTTGAAACCATGTCCGAGGACAACAGCTTCGGTTGGTATCAGGAAGATCCCAAAGGGAACACAGTCAATGGAAGCAAATGAATATTTGTCACTAGATGACATTTAATGAAGAATATTCCTCATTATTAAATAAAATAGTTGTTGCAGAGAATTTTGAAATTTATGGCATGCCGTTACATATCATCAATGACCCCCATTATTGTCATTTAAGAGGGGCTTGATCCTAGGACCTTGTTCCCTAGGTATAGTTATAAATAGTGGCTTCAACAACCATTATAACACACAAAAATTCTGACAAACTTATGCTACACACAATTTCAAGCTAAATAATACTTTATTTTTTTTGTCTAACACTATCCTTGTTGCTGTCGTCGGAAGCCTTGCTCCCGAACCAAGCTATCTGCTATTTACTCTCGATTTCAACGCTAAGTCTTGCATTTAATTTAATTTATTTATTATTTTGGGATCAAAATCGGTTTGCTTGTCTATAAATCACGCTATAAATTCAATTGTACTGTTTTACAGATAAACAGTTTGGCGCCCACCGTAGGGCTGAGACAACTGCATAATTGACTTGCTACTTGCATCTACTACTAACCTATTTTTTTTTAAGCAAATATACCTCTAAGCTGATTGCCTAGAGGTTTTATATATATATATATATAT
>MCJB01022129.1:76941-89833 GCA_002018475.1 Nicotiana obtusifolia | reverse complement strand
CTCCTCACGAGTTCAACCATATAAAATTTATCGAATTCCGACACCGGATCGACCTCTAACCCTCACACCTAAGCCTTAGGGTTTTCCACAATTTTTCCCAACTTAAACCACCAATTAATTGCTAAAAATAGTGATAAACTGAGGTAATTCCTCCAAAAATTGAGTTAGGAATACTTACCACGATGTTTCTCTTGGAAACCCTCCAAGAATTACTTCAAAACTTGTTTCAATTCGAGTTCTATGGCCCCAAGTATGTTTAAGATGACCAAGACTCTTCCTCTAAGAATTTGTCCATGAAAATCTCCTTTGAATATGGTTTTGAGGTTGATTTATGGTGATTCTATGGTGTTTGAAGGTGTTCTTCTTCGTGGGTAACGAAAATGGGTCTTATAGAACAAGATGGACATTGGGTTCTACTTAAAAAGTGTCAAAAATCGGGTTAAAACACCCCTTTCAGGTCGAAAATGCGATCCCCAATGCCAAAAATGCGGTCCGCATTTCATCTTTGCGGTTCGCATTTTTGGTCGCATTTCTCGCCCCAGTTTCTGCCTCAAAATGCGACATTCTGGGCAAAATGCGGTTCGCATTTGTGAAATGCGGTTCGCATTTGTGAAATGCGGTTCGCATTTCACATTCTGCGGTTTGCATTTCTAACGCTTCTTCAGATTTTTTCCTCGACACAAAAATGGGCATAACTTTCTCATACGATGTCCGAATTGGACGATTTTTTTTTCTATGGCTCCAAAATTTCAATACGGATCTAATGCTTTAATCAAAACCGAATTTGGAGTTCATTTGCATAATATGATACTTCTTATTCTTGAAGGTACGACATCGGCACCTTCTTGAAATGCCAAAGTTAAACTCCATCAACCATCCAAAATCCATTCGAGACCCTCGGGACTTCAACCAAACACTCCAACATGTCCCATATCATTATTCAAACTTGTTCCAACCTTCGGAACGTTCAAATCAACATCATAACATCAAATTCGCATCGGATTCAAGCCTAAGGATCTTAAAAATCTTCTAAATCGCTCTTTTGATCTAAACCCGACCAAACCACGTCCGAATGACCTGAAATTTTGCACACAAGTCATGAATCACATATCGAAGCTATAGCAACTTTCGGAATTCCATTCCGACCCTCGGATCAAAATCTCGCCTGTCAACCGGAAATCGCCAAAATTCTAACTTCACCAATTCAAGCCTAATTCTACACGGAACCTCCAAAACTAATTCCGATCACTCTCCTAAGTCAAAAATCCTCTCCCGAAACTAACCGAATCATCGGAATTCACATCCGATCCTTCTAACTTATAAGTCAACATACAGTTGACTTTTACAACTTAAGCCTCCTTGAAAGAGACTAAGTGTCTCATTTCTTACCGATTTCACTCCGAATGCAACTTACTCAATTAAATTACCTATAAAACTGATAACAAGGATTAATGATACAGATATTGGGGAAGACGGAGCAGTAACCCATGAGACGATTTACCGGGTCGTCACAATAGATTGGAGGAACACTTCTATATGCATCTTCCATTCATCGTAGTGGCGTCCATCAAAAAGAGAGAGTCTTCCAATGTGCATTCCTAGCTGTACAAGGGGCTCAGCTTCAACACCCTCTAGTGAATCAATCACAACATAAAGACCAATAGCGCCGTGTTACTTCTCCTCCTCTTTGTCACTTGATTCGTGGTCTTAGTGAATCTCTTGCCTAGAATTTTGCCTTTGTTTAAACCTCGCTCTTTCATCTTGTCCCTTTTTTCTTTTTCAGCTCCTTCTTTCTTCCATTCAATTTCCTACATTGGACAGTATTTGCTCACGTGGTCCATTTTGTTACAGTTGTAACACCCTTCATAAGAAGACTTGTCAATCTGCTTAGGTTTTCCATTGCTTTCTATTTTAGGTGATTCTTGGAGTTCTTCATGAGCCTTTTGAACTTAGCAAACATTTCTAGGTCCAGTTCATCATTGTCAAACTCATCTTCTTCAGATGCCTTAAGAACCAATGTCTTACTTCTCTTTGGTTCCTCCTTGCGCAATTCCAGCTTTCTTATCTCATGAGTCTTTATGTTTCCAATCAACTCGTCCAGTGAAATCTTGTCCAACTCCTTTGCTTCCTGAATGGCTGTGAATTTTGATTCCCATGATGTAGGGAGAATCCTTAGAACCTTGCTGACCAAAGGCTATTGAAACAAGTCCTGATCCGAGACTTCTCTTAAGGGAAAACCTTAAAAACTTATTTCGAGCAGGGTCCTCTGCTGGCATATTCATTCTTTTTCTTTATTATATTATGTATGGCGTTCCTCAGAGGTAAATACCTTTCACAATGACTTTAGCTCATTTGTTATGATAATGAACATGGTCACCATTTCTTGAACAGGTTCGGACTCCTTCAGAGACAAGAGCTCATAGTTTCTCATGAGCAACTCAATTCTTGATTAGTTCCTTTATGAGCAGTTTGAAATGCATCCCGGATCTCATTTGCATTGGAGCGGGCAAATATCTTGTTATTACTCATTAGGCCAAGTCTACATATAAGAATCTTCTTGGCCTTTGCATTCTTTTCTATTATCCGGGAGTCTACTGCCACAAATGCAGAAGGGTCTGGGAACAATTTCATTTTGCCCATTTTGTTTGCTGGGAGTTAGTTGACCTCGATTCACTGTTGTCCACAGTTCATAGTCCGCAGCTGTTAGGAAATCCTCCATTCTAGTCTTCCACCAACTGTAGTATTTTCCATTAAACAGTGGTGGTCTGGCAGTTGACCGTCCTTTGTTGATTCCAGGTGGATCACTCATTTTCTTCCAAGATCTCTCTAGGTGTTAACCACGTTTGAGAGAATCCACTCTGATACCAATTATTAATTTGAGTGCCTTCCTAAATTACTAAAGAACTTGGTTCTTTGTCTTACTGCCTACGCGTAAATAAAATAAATAGTAAAACAAGAACAACAATTTTTATGTGAAAAATCACCCGGCTCAAAGATGCAAAAATCATGACCTACCACGTATGATTTCAACTAGAACTTCACTAAAACAAATGAGCCAAATATACTGATTACAAGACTTGTAAACCAATACCTACACATTTCTCCTACCTCTACTTCTTGTATGAATTACAAGTTACCCTAACTTGCACACTCAAACATTACTCCAAATAACATGTTGAGTAACATTTTGATTACAACTCAATCTCCTAATACACATGAACTAAACAGACTCGAGAAAAATTACTTTTAGAACACACTAATGATAAACTTGAGTGTTGAACTGAAAATGTTGTGTTGCGTTCTTCTATTGATGTGCCAAAGGATAGTCTTCACAGTCCATAGTTAAAGTATTTAACTTCTTAGTACTCCAAGATCTTTGGGAGTCCTACACGTAGTCAAATTCTCGTTTGCTTGCAACCCTGAAGTTCTAAGGACTCCACGAATCTTGTGACTCATGTCTATCATATATGGAGGCAAATATTCTTGGACACCATTCCTTATCGCATCAAGAGTCATTTTCAACAATGTCGGACTACAGTAATTTTGCGTAAAAGTTATTGCATTGTAAGAACCTTTAGTAGCTATTTGAGAACCTAGTTCTTAGCACACGTTCATTGGACACAATTGTTAATCATCAAAACCCAATTATCAAAATTCTCAAAACTATACAACTCATCGAGATGGTGATCAGGTATTCGTAGCTCTTTGCATCCCATCCGCAACACCAAAATTTGTCGGTGCACCACTGATATCGAGTGCTCAACTTCACATACGAGTGAATGGAAGAAATCAAAGGTATAAGCTTCAAGCTAAAACAAAGTCTCACGACAAGGAAAGAAAGATGGGAAGTTTCCTAGATGACTTGTAGCCCCTCGAATCTAAGTATGGACTTCATCATACTGATCCTCAAGAATCTACTTGACACTTGTTCATAACTTGTAGAACCTATGAACCTACAGCTTTAATATCAATTTGTCACGACCCAAAATTCCACTAATGTCGTGATGGCACCTAATCCAACCCGCTAGGTAAGACAAACAATACAAGTTTCTACTACGATGAGAGAAATCATCAATAATATAAATAAGACTGTGAAAGAATTTAATACAACTGCCTAAAGGACTGGTAGTACAATTCACGAGCAACTATGATTTATACTTACAAAAGTGATGTAGAAATAAATATAATAACTGTTCGAAAGTTAAATAACAGAAATGAAATCCTAGGCTACCAGAAACAAAAGATACAAGACCCTGAAATGAAGTGGGGCTCACCAAGTCAGCTAGGAAGAGGGTGCATTGCTATTACTGATCGATGCCGCCTACTGCGGGACCACCTATATCCATTAAGGACTCAGCGCCTCCGGCAAAAGGGACGTTAGTACATATGGAATAGTACTAGTATGTAAAACTAGACATCCTCATAATAGAACCAGTAACAATACCATTAGAAAGAAGATGGAATCAATGAGAGCCTCAAACCATATAACAATGTCAAGTTAAGAGTAAGATAAATTTCAAGTAAATAACAAAGTTTTAGGTTGGGAGATTCTTAGTACCGATTACACCACCGTATTTTTAGCACGGAGTCCGATCACGGATTGATCGACTAAGTCGTCTCACCTAAAGACATGCAATCACAACACCACCATGTGCGTGGCATGTCGTCCGATCTCAGCCTGGCCGGCTAAGCCATCTTACCATAATGTCGTGTGGGTCGATATCACCTTCCGCTAGTAATCATCACATTCCAACTAAAGAGAATAATCTCAACACATCAATCTCATCCTATTTAAGGGGAATAATCTCATCACATCAACACGATAATTTTACCCCTCAACCTCTCCTACACTGCCACGTGTAATTTCGGGGTTAGGCTATTTCAACCTACCCTTCCTCAGTGACTAAATGATACTCCCAACACATTTATTATATAAAGGGTTTTCAGTTCATTTCATAATCTTTTACACGACTTTTTATTTCATTTCCCCTAGTGGCCACAATTATAATTCTCATTCTTGGCACGGTGGCCACATTTTATATCTCATATTCACTTCTTTCACTTTCAAGCATCATCATAGATTATCAACAAAAAGGCATTTCTAATCAAGACTTTAAGTGTACATGTGAGCAAGCAAGAGTCTTAAGCACATTGAGCTTTCTTCCACAATTTGGCATAATAAACTTTTATTTGAAACACGACTTGAAGTCATAACATTTTAATGCACACCATACTTGAACACATTCCCGGAGGATAACATAATGTGATATGTGCATTCGGAACACATTTTGAACACATATCTTTTGACATAAAGCTTATTTGGAATAGTCAAATTTATAAGGGGTAACTCGGAACATGAGAAATAAGAGCTTGGCCCATCATACTTGAAACTTAGAGAACATCCTGGGATTCAATTCTAAGAGAGAAGTTTAGCCAACATACCTTGATTGAGCTTTCCTTAACTTTACTACTACGTTGACTTCAATCTATTAGAGAGACGACAAGATTGAACTATAATGATGTAAGGCCCCGTAAATATTTCACCTAAAACCCAGGGTTCCGTAATGCCGGGGTAGACTTATGTGTTGTTGATTTTGGAGATTCTTTGCGGCGAGCTGGTTTGGACGTTTTGGGTTGAGCAGTGCGTTAGGGAGTTGAATTTTTTTTTAGAAATATAGGGCATTTCTACGGTCTATTCTTTGGTTGCAGAACTGGTCTAAGGACCGCATATCGGCACCAGATTGAAGCAAAAAATTGGGCAAAAAGTTTGGACCATTATGCCGTCCATTATGCAGCCGCATAACCCATCGCAGACCCAGCATGAAAATTTCCGGAGGGAAGTTCTACGGTGCATTATGCGACCGCAGAACAGGTCTGCGGACCACAGACTGGTTGCAAAGTGGGGCAGACTTGCCCAGTTCTTGAGGGCTATTATGTGGCCCATTTTACGGATTGCAAAAGCACTATGCAGTCGCATTTGCGACCGCAGATATGTGACGGGGCTTTATTTTTCTAATTTTATAAACCGACCCCCATTTTGTTTATCTAGCCTAAGGGTTCATTTTTGGGGGATCACTTGTTATTTTAGAGAGAGGAGAGAACTATTCTAGAGAGAGGAAAGGGAGGGTTAAGGATTTCACACTCTACCTTGATCAAACCTTGGGATTTCATCAAAAATGTGCTTGCTAGGGTTTCAAAGAGGTAAGAATTTCTTTCCCCAATTCTTTAATTCCGGATTTGGGGTGATTATGGATGATAAAGGTAGAGTTATCACATGCAAGAGATAATAGGGCTTGTGGGGAAGTTCTTGATTAATCTTGGGTGGTTTTGTTGTTTAATTGGTTGAGGAAAAGGTTGGGTCATAGTTGTAATAGCCCTTGTCATACGAATTTCTCTAATCATGCTTGTATTTCTCACCTCCTCTATAGATTGGTATCGTTAGGAGTGTTGGGACATTATTGTTGCATTACGAAAAGCCCTTTTGAGGTATGTTGGCTAAACTCTTCTCTTAGAATTGAACCCCACAATACTTTGTAAGTCCCGTGATGCTTATTATAAATTGAATTATTCCAAATAAGCCTTGTGTCAAAACAAATATGCGTTCGATATGTATTCCAAAGATTCTTGATATGTTGAGTTACCGTTTGAGAATGTGGTTTAAGCAGGGCTGTGTGTTATTGTGCTATGATCTAAAAATGTGTTTCTAGCAAAAGATATCATGTCAATTGTGTAAAATAAATCATATGTGCCTAAGACCCTAAATTTCTCACATATGTGTTAAAGTCTTAATTTGAAAGGCCTTTGTTTTTGATTATCCATGATGATGTTTGAAAGCGAAATAGTGAGCATGAATTATGAAGTACGGCCAACATGCCAAGAATGATATTGCGTTATGGCGGATGGTGCCAACAAAATGAATGACATGCAAAAGAATATGAAATGAGTGGTAAACCATTTTGATAATAAATGCTTTGGGAGTTTCGATTAGCCACCGAGGAAGGGTAGGTCGAAATAACCTAACCCCGAAACTACACGTGCCGGTGTAGGAGGGATTAAGGGGTAAATCCCCATGATCTTGTGATGAGAATTGTTTCCTCTTTATGAGATGAGATTGTTGTGTTGAGCTGTTTCCCCTTACATGGTATGTGATTACCGCTAGCGAGATATGATGCGATGTCGACCCACACGGCATTGTGGTGAGACGACTTAGCCAATCGGGCTGAGATCGATCGCCATGCCGCGTACATAGTGGTATTGTGAGTGTATGTCTCGGGGTGAGATGGCTTAGCCGGTTGAGCTGAGATCGGACTCCGTGCTAACACACGGTGGTATATCGGTGCTAAAGGTCTCCCAACTTAAAATACTGAAATTTACTTTTCCCTAACTTGACACCTTGTTACCATTTGACCCTCATATTGATTTCATGTTTCCTTCTCTGTTTACTATTATTCGTTCTATTGAGAGGGTGCTTAGTTTTACATACAAGTACTATTTCATATGTACTAACATCCCTTTTGTTGGGGGCGCTGCATCTTTAATGGATGCAGGTGGTTCCATAGCAGGTAATATTGATCAGTGATGGCATCACACCCTCTCCTCAACTGATTTGGTAAGCCCCACTTCATTTCGGGGTCCTGTATCTTTTATCCTTGGTACATAGCATTTTGATGTATAGCCGGGGCCTTGCTGCCGGCACTTTCATAGCACTCTCTTGTTCCTGTTAGAGACTCCGTAGAAATAGTGTCAGTTGTATCTGTTTTAGGAAAAGTTAAACTAAAAATGTTGTAATCGTATCATCTATTCCACTTTAACTATGATTGTATAATTTACTGTTTGGAAGACTTGTTAATAACGTAACTAATGGAAATGAGTTGGGGTTGTTCACATGAGTTCTTACTTATTACATAAGGAAATGTATTTTTCTCTTTATTTATGGGTGAGTTGGGTAGACGACACTATGCAGGCTTGCTCGATCGGGGTAACTCTATTGAGCGTCGGTCGCGCTCCCCGAGGTGGGGGCGTGACAAATTTTGAAGAGGTATATGGGGTTAGCTCATTTAAGCATTTCATCAAACATTATGTATGCAAATTTAACTACAAGGTTCTTCTACAAGGTCTCCTTCACCCCAAAACCAATCTGACACCAAGAGCTTACCCATATTAGTTAAAGGACCTCCCCACCATCCTTATCAGTACATGTATGTATAAATAACAACTCTCATACCCAAGACACACACTCCTCATTACCCAACTTCTGCCCACACTCGAATTTGAAAGCTAGGGTTAAAACCTTACCTTTTTAATAGACATTTTTGCAAGATTTCCTTGTGAAGTTTTTGAGGATTGAGCAAATAATTGAAGTAGAATATATTGGAGCCCCTCCTTCTCTCTGTAAAGTACTCCACTCTCTCTAAAATATCTGAATTTTGCCTTCTAAACGAGCCCAAATTGTTTTTAATCAAAATGAGGCCGATTTATAAAAATAAAATAATGGACCCTTCGAACAAAATTATGCGGCCAAAGAGTGGACCGCAGAACAGGTATGTGGTCTGCAGAATGGACCGCGAAATGGTCTTCCAAAACTGGCCTGGCTTGGTCCAGTCTGCGATAGATCTGCGGTCCACAGATCAGTAATGCGGTTCGCATAACACGTCGTAGAAATTCCCTCCAGAATTTTCTCATGCTGGTTCTATGATGAATGTGCAGCTCGCGAAATGATTATGCGCTCGCATTGTTGACTGCAAAACGACCTCCAAAAATTGGCCATTTTTCTGCTCCACTCCGCGACAAACCTGCGGTGAGCGGAGTAGTTCTACATTTGCATAATGGACCGCAGAAACGCCATGTTCTACAATAATATTTCTTCCAACTCCCCAATGCATTGCACAACCAAAAAGCATGTACCACCACTCGCAAGCTCACCATGAAGAACTTCTACAATCCTCAAACACATTAGCCTACCTCGACGCCATGTAACCCCGGGTTCTAGGTAAAATTATATGGGGCCTTGCATCCTCCCCCATTTCGGATCATTCGTCCTCAAATGAGGATCAAATTCCACCATCGTTATCCAAAGAGACTCAACTCTTAATTCACACACTAGCAATTCCAAATTTGACTAACTACCCAAATTTCTAGAATTTCAGCACAGTTTCCCCTATAACTGGTCTTATCCACCTATTAAAGAATCCTAGAAACCAGTCCTAACAACATAACCACAACACAACGATGTATCACAACATGAAAATTTCAACCATGACGTCATAAATCTTATATTACCAAAAGGAACATCCTTAACATAAATTGTACAAGGGAAGCATAATTCAAAGAAAGTGATTTCATAGAAACAATTACATAGTTATTCAAACAAATGATGGTAGTTCTTCTTCATCTCTTCCGCGGCCTCCCAGGTGGCCTCTTCAACCTGTTGGTTTCGCCATAGCACTTCCACAGAGGCAATCTCTTTATTTATCACTTTAGAACCTGCTTATCAAGAATGGAAACTGGAATCTCCTCATAAGCCAATTCTTCATTAACCTCAATAGTCTCAACCAGAACAATAAGCGACGGGTCTCCAATCACCTTCTTCAACATGGATACATGAAAAATCGAGTGACTAAAGACATCTCTGGAGGTAGTTCAAGCCTTTAAGCCACCTGACCAATCCTCTGAATGATTATGTATGGTCCGACATATCTCGGAATCAATTTCCCTTTCTTACCAAACCGCGTTATACCCTTCATGGGGGGAAACCTTCAAAAATACCCAATCATCCTCTTTGAACTCCAAATACCTACGATGAACATTCGAATAGGACTTCTGACAACTCTGGGCATTTTCAACCGTTCTTTAATGATCTTAACCTTCTCCACAGCCTGATGCACGAGGTCTGGCCTTATCACTCCGCTTCCCCAATCTCAAGCCGCCCAATGGGAGATCTACATCTCTTACCATATAGAGCCTCGAGCATGAATGCTAGCATGATAACTGTTGTTGTAGACAAATTCTATGAGTTGCAAATGATCATCCCAGCTACCCTTGAAGTCAAGAATACAAGCGCGCAACATATCCTCAAGTGTCATAATAGTCTGCTCTGCCTGCCCATCGGTCTGTGGATGGAAGGCTATACTAAGATTCACCTAAGTACCCAAACCTTGTTGAAATTTCTTCCAAAAATTAGCAGTGAATTGTGCCCCTCGATCTGAGATAATAGAAACTGGAGTTCCATGCAACCTGACTATTTCCCTAATATACAACAGAGCATACTGTGCTTCTGTGTCGGTAGCCTTTACAGGTAAGAAGTGTGCTGATTTTGTGAGTCGATCCACAATCACCCAAATCAAGTCAGACTTGCGAGGAGTGCAAGGTAGTCCTACCACAAAGTCCATATTGATCATCTCCCATTTCCATATTGGAATTTCTATGTTCTGTGCCAGCCCACCGAGCCTTTGGTGTTCGGCCTTCACTTGTTGACAATTTGGACATCTTACCACAAAGTCCGCTACATTCCTCTTCATATCATTCCACCAGTAGAATTCCTTAAGATCATGGTACATATTTCTAGAGCTTGGGTGAACTGAATACTTAGAAGTGTGAGCCTCGGTAATGATTCTTTCTTAGAGACCATCTACATTTGGAACACATAATCGCCCTGGGTACCTTAGCGTACCATCATCTATATCAAGAGAAAAAGCCATTTTCTTATATTTATGAATCCCCTCCTTCAACTGTACCAACAACGGATCGTCGCATTTCTTCTCCTTGACTTCCACAACAAGCGATGATTCAGTCCTAATTTGCACAATCACCCCTCCTTCACTAGAGTCTGCAAGACGAACTCCCAAACTAGCCAAATGATGAACTTCCTTGGCTAATGGCTTTTGATATGCCTCCAAGTGAGCCAAAGTACCCATGGGTTTCCGACTAAGAGCATCCGCCACAACATTAGCCTTCCCCGGATGATATAGAATATCGATGTCGTAATCCTTGAGTAACTCCAACCATATTCTCTGCCTCAGATTCAGTACCTTCTGTTTGAAAATGTATTGAAGGCTCTTATGGTCCATGAATATATCCATTTGTACCCCAAACAAATAATGACGCCAAATCTTCGACGCAATGACCACCGCCGCAAGCCTTAAGTCATGTGTTGGATAATTCTTCTCATGATTCTTGAGGTTTCTGGAAGCATACTGTCACTCCTCCTTTTTTGGGGGCGAGACTTTAATAAACCCTTTTTGATGGATAAAAGGCCTAATACGAAAAGGATTTTTCAACTTTGAAAGTGACAAAGATAGGATTTAAAAGGGAAAAATTTAGAGTCGCCACCTGACAATTAATTCTGGTGTGCCAGGCCATCATTTTAGAACTTACACTCAAAGCCAAGTTCATACCAGAGATTTGGGTAAGGGGGTTCATTCGGGGAGAAGGTGTTAGGCATTTCGCGGGTCCCGTGAAAGTCACGGTTGCGTACTCGATTTAGTTGGCTTTTAATACATTTGGATTGACATAAAAAAAACACACAAGAGGTTTGAGGTCATTCCCACCTAATAAAGAAGGAAAACAGAACTAACATACTACGAGTTTCACTTTTGGTCTTCATTCACAAATACCTCGGGGCATTCCCCGGAATGTCAAATACACAAGTCTTTCGGGGCATTCCCCGGATAAATTTAACTAAGGAATGACCTCTCACCTTACAAACTAACAAAACGTCCTAGTATTGCCTACTCAAGTGTGGTCGGCCTAAGCATGCTACTATCGGGCGATGTAATAAAATAAGAGAACGAGATCTAAAAGAAAAGAAAAGTTCAGTTCAGGGCCTTTTTCTTTTAACATTCATTTCAAGTATTTAGCCAAACCCGATCCAAAAAGCCACCAAAGACAAGAAAAAGAACAAAACGTCATTGCAAATAGGGATATGCGATCGCAGATCCCATATGCGAGCCGGATATTGCATGCAAGAATCGCAGATCAAAACAGAATCCTGGACAAAAGACGATGTCGAAAATGCGATCCTATATGCGATCTCAAATCGTGTATGCGAACCGCAGATTGCCCACAGAGATCGCAAATGGGAATAGAATCCTGGGTAAGGTTTAATGTCAGAAATGCGGTCTCATCTGCGATCGCATAACAGGTTTGCGAACCGCAGAAGATATCGCAAATCAAACACAAAGTTTACCCAGAAAGAAAACTCGATGCAGTATGCGATTGCGTTTATGCAATGTGGACTGCAAAAGACAAATGCGGTGATCGATTGAAATTAAGGTTAAGATCTGCGACAATCAAGTCAAAAATGCGGACCGCATGTCAGTTATGCGGTCGCATATTCAAATCTAAACATAGATGGTTTGATTGTTTGTTTCGATTTTTTCCATTGTTAGATAATTATATCAAACATCAACTACTTTATGCTATTTTCTAAGGTGTAATTTGAGCATATCACTTTGCGAAATTAACAAATTGGAAACAAACATCCACAACTATATCGTATTTTAATCATACCAAACAAAACGAGGAAGAATTAAGAATGAACCTGGACGAAAGTTCCTGCTGGTTTTTGAAAGTGAATATCAGTGACGGGACAATGAATCACGACCGGAACTCGAACTGGCAACTGAATCGAACCCAAGCACACCTCGATCGCGAGGAAAACAGAAGCGTGTGTGTCTCTGTGTTTGTTTTTGGTTTTTGAAGTTTTGAAGAAGAGAACTAAATTGATTTGAACCCTCTTTTGTGTTTTTGCTTTTTTTTTTGGGTCAGAACTTAAACTAAACTGGAATCATCTAAAGATTTTTCTCTCACTTTTGTGTTACAAAATCGATTTTCTGTTTCTGATTCTTCTCTAGCCCTCTGTAAAAACTCTTCATATTTATTTTAACCCCCCCCT
>MCJB01022129.1:2266-76745 GCA_002018475.1 Nicotiana obtusifolia | reverse complement strand
TCCCTTAAGAAAAACTAACTTATATTCTGCCCCTCCCAGAAAAATAACCACCTCCTCTCCAGAAGAATCTCCTCAATTCTGTTGTATTTAGTGCAGGATAAGTGGGAGTGAGCGTGGATTTTTGCGTGGGATCCTCTTTGTCAGAATTAGTTAGGATTTTTGATTGTGGGGGGGGGGGAGGAACACAAAAGGGATGACTCAGCCGGTTTTGGGTGGGGTTAGGTTGTTTACCTTTGGGCTTGTATTGGGATTGGGCTCCAAACTTATGAAATTGGGCCAAAACAAAGCTAAAATCTATTTTAGATCCCCCAAAAATACAAGACTTTTGATTGAATTAATAATATTACTAAAAATAAAAGTCGGGACTATATTTTGTATTTTCCAATTTTGTACCTAAAATAGAATTAAATTAAATGATAAAACGAATTCCTACAAAATAAGCTCCAATAATTATTCTAAAAGTACTATGACTATTAGAGGTGATTCTGACGCATGGGTCAAAAATTACATATCTACACATACGCGATCACTTTTCTATGTTGCATCAATACACACCCAAGTCTAATTCTTGAAGCATCACAATATACTACGAACCCATCTGTACCCTCTGGTAAGGTCAATACTGGTGCCGTAGTCAATCTTTATTTCAACTCTTGGAAGCTCTTTTCACAAGCATCTGACCACTGGATTTCACTGCCTTCTTTGTAAGTTTAGTCAACGGAGAGCTAAGAGTATAGAACCCCTCCACAAGATCAAAAATAAAAGGAAAAATTATAGCAGAAGCGAAAGAAAAATACAAGATCCTATTTACTTCTCGTCTTGAATCTTCTTCGAACTTTTACTTGATCTTCAATATAGAATTGGAAAAGATGGACCCTGTTTTTCAGGCGGGCTCCTGATGCTTCTTGTAAATTTGAAGTGATTCTGAAATGAATTCCCTCATTGTCCAGGTGAGCGCCTGATTGCTAAAACTTGAATGTAATTCCCTCGTTATCCAAGTGGGCGCCTGATTGATAGAACTTGACTATATTCCCTCGTTATCCAGGTGGGCGCCTGATTGCTAGAACTTGAATGTACTCGCTCGTTATCCAGGTGGGCGCCTGATTGCTAGAACTTGACTGTATTCCCTCGTTATCCAGGTGGGTGCCTGATTGCTAGAACTTGAATGTATTCCCTCGTTATCCAGGTGGGCGCCTGATTGCTAGAACTTGACTGTATTCCCTCGTTATCCAGGTGGCCGCCTGATTGCTAAAACTTAAATGTATTCCCTCGTTGGGCGCTGATTGCTAAAACTTGAATGTAATTCCCTCGTTATCTAGGTGGGCGCCTGATTGCTAGAACTTGACTGTATTCCCTCGTTATCCAGGTGGGCGCCTGATTGCTAGAACTTGACTGTATTCCCTCGTTATCCAGGTGGGCGCCTGATTGCTAAAACATGAATGTATTCCCTCGTTATCCAGGTGGGCTCCAGATTGCTAAAACTTGAATGTATTCCCTCGTTATCTAGGTGGGTGCCTGATTTGCTAGAACTTGACTGTATTCCCTCGTTATCCAGGTGGGCGCCTGATTGCTAAAACTTGAATGTATTCCCTCGTTATCCAGGTGAGTGCCTGATGTTACAATAAAGCAAACAAAACAAAAGAAACTTTTCTGCCCCAGTTTGGAACCTGGGCATATCTGCAGGGATTAATCGAATTATGTTATCTAAAAACTTCTAAGAATTTAAAAGCTAAATCCATTATCCAGGAGGGTCCTGAAAATTCACGACTAAATCCCATTATCCAGGAGGGTCCTGAGAAATTTAAAGCTAAGTCCCATTGTCCAGGAGGGTCTTGAGCAATTTTAAAACTAATTCCCATTATCCAGGAGGGTCCTGAGCAATTTAAAAACTAATTCCCATTATCCAGGATGGTCCTGAGAATTGAAAAACTAAATCCCATTATCCAGGAGGGTCCTGAAAATTTAAAAACTAAATCCCATTATCCAGAAGGATCCTGAAAATTTAAAAACTAAATCCCATTATCCAGAAGGATCCTGAAAATTTAAAAACTAAATCCCATCATCCAGGAGGGTCCTGAGAAATTTAAAAACTAAATCCCATTATCCAGGAGGGTCCTGAAAATTTAAAAACTAAATCTCATTATCCAAGAAGGTCCTGAGATCTAAAAATTAAATCCCATTATCCAGGAGGGTCCTGAGAACTAAAAATTAAATCCCATTATCCATGAGGGTCCTGAAAACTAAAAATTAAATCTCATTATCTAGGAGGGTCCTGAAAACTAAAATAAATTAAATCCCATTATCCAGGAGGGTCCTGAGAACTAAAAATTAAATCCCATTATCGAGGAGGTTTCTGAGAACTAAAAATTAAATCTCATTATAAAGGAGGATCCTGAGAAATTTAAAAACTAATTCTCATTATCCAGGAGGGTTTTGAGAAATTTAAAGCTACGTCCCATTGTCCAGGAGGGTCCTGAGCAATTTTAAAACTAATTCCCATTATCCAGGAGGGTCTTGAGCAATCTTAAAACTAATTCCCATTATCCAGGAGAGTCCTGAGAATTTAAAAACTAAATCTCATTATCCAGGAGGGTCCAGAGAAATTTAAAAACTAAATCCCATTATCCAGGAGGTTCCTGAAAATTTAAAAATCAAATCCCATTATCCTGGAGGGTCTTGAGAAATTTAAAAACTAAATCTCATTATCCAGGAGGGTCCTGAGAAATTTAAAAACTAAATCCCATTATCCAGGAGGGTCCTGAAATATTTAAAAACTAAATCCCATTATCCAGGAGGGTCCTAAGAACTAAAAATTTTATCCCATTATCCAGGAGGGTCCTGAAAACTAAAAATTAAATCCCATTATCCAGGAGGGTCCTGAAAACTAAAAATTAAATCTCATTATCTAGGAGGTTCCTGAAAACTAAAACAAATTAAATCTCATTATCCAAGAGGGTCCTGAAAACTAAAAATCAAATCCCATTATCGAGGAGGGTCCTGAGAACTAAAAATTAAATCTCATTATCCAGGAGGGTCCTGAGAATTATAAAAACTAATTCTCATTATCCAGGAGGGTCCTGAGAAATTCAAAACTAAATCTCATTATCCAGGAGGGTGTTGAGAAATTTAAAAACTAAATCCCATTATCCAGGAGAGTCCTGAAAACTAAAAATTAAATCCCATTATCTAGGAGGGTCCTGAGAACTAAAAATTAAATCTCATTATCTAGGAGGGTCCTGAAAAGTAAAACAAATTAAATCCCATTATCCAGGAGGGTCCTGAGAACTAACAATTAAATCCAATTATCTAGGAGGGTCCTGAGAATCGAAAGTGAATTTACCTGAATCACTCTCTCTTCTTGGAGGATTCTGAACAAAACTTCTTGCCCCTGAGCCGTGCCTTCTTCATGGGAGGGCCTTGTGGACTGACAAATTTCATGCCCCTTTTTTTTACAGATAAAATCTTGTTAGTTTGAAAATGTAGTGGTTAGTTTGCGGCGTCATTGCTGGGGAAAGTTTCCTTCACTCTGATCAGCTGCTTTGAGCTAGCAAGGAGTTGTTTGACCTTTGATCGGGACCGGACCACAAAATCTCTGACTGACCTGAATCTCTTACCCTTACTTATTGCATTGCATTTTCATTCTGGATGCTGCTGCATCCTTGTATTTTCCAAAATTCAAAAATCGCCTTATTGCCTGAACTTCAATTATCTGCACACCACTCATTCCAAATCATGTCCTTTGTGATATGCTTGGCCAAACTCTGCTTTGCGCAATTCAGAAGCTGGTAGTAGAATTTGAAATCCACTCCTGCTTATTAAATGCGGGCTAATTTGAAGGAAACTCATAAAGATGGACTCAAAAAGTAAAGTGTAATAATTTGAACAAAAGGAACAACAGGAAATTTTGAACACAGATGATTATATGATGGAAATTTAGAAAAGAAAGACTTATCTGAGGGAAGTAGCCAGCTCCAATGATCATGGCATGCATTTCGGATTGATCAGCCTAATTCGTCCAACCAATCATATTCAGCTCATGATGTAAGTCCATATCTCGAAGACCGCCTTTCACTCATCCCATTTCTCTGTAAAGTTGTGAGCCCGCTTAACTTGTAGTGTCCCGAAAATTTTACTAACAAGCTCCTTTTGTTGGTTTATCTTTCAACTCATCATCGCCTTATGGTGCCCGTGAGGGTTTTCACCAATAAGACTCTCTCATTTTAAATTCTCTCTCATCTCACCATCGCCTTATGGTGCCCGTAAGGGTTTTCACCAACAAGACTCTCTCATTTTAAATTTCTTTTACCTCATGAATGGAATGTTGCCCCTGATGCCAATCATGTCTCTATCTCGCTTGACCCGGCATCCTCGAAGATTGATCGGAAGGTCTTTCTTTGGACCGTTATGTAGGCTTTTGGACAAGTTTAGAAAGAAAAGGCGGCATGAAGGCTCGAAATAATTCAAGATGAAATAGGGGTAGAATTACAACTTTTGGAATCAGATCTTTTCAAACTCAAAACTTCTGACCAGTTTCTTTGGGGCTGCGGGGATTTGTCATTTTTATTTTGATGAGACCGAAGCCTAAGGCTGCCTACATATCCTCAAAAAGGAATCGGGTCAAACGTAGTTCAAACATTTTCCTTGTTTGTTTGTTTCTTTCCACTTTTTTCGTTTTTTTTTTTCTCTTTTCCTCTTTTTTCTCTCTTTTTTTTCGTTTTTTTTCTTTCTTCTTCTTCTTCTTTTTTTTTTCTCTTTTTTCTTTCTTTTTTTTCTTTTCTTTCTTTTCTTCTTCTTCTTCTTTTTCTTGTTTCTGCTACTGATTCCAAAAGAGGGAAATGAAAGAAAATAAATAAGGCTCAAAGGGGTAGCGAAGGATGAAAGTGTTTGGGTAGCGGAATAAAATGCCTTCGTCATTTCAACTTTGAACATGCCAAGTACAAAATACAATTGAAGATGAGTAAAGAAATCATACATAGTACCTCTTAACTGCATCAGAATTGATAGCCATATTTACACATCTGCCTTCCATGTCTGTTAAATGCAAGGCACCATTGGGCAACACTCTCGTCACAACGAATGGTCCCTGCCAGTTTGGGGCGAACTTGACTTTAGCTTCCGCCTGATGGGGAAGAATGCGTTTCAATACCATCTGGCCCACTTCAAATTTCCGAGGACGCACCTTTTTGTTGTATGCTCTAGCTATTCTCTTCTGATACAATTGACCATGACACACTCCAACCAGTCTTTTCTCATCAATCAGACTCAACTGCTCGAGCCGGGTTTTGACCCACTCGTTATCATCAATTTCGGCTTCTGCAACGATCCGAAGAGACGAAATCTCAACTTCCGCAGGTATAATTGCCTCAGTTCCATATACCAGGAAATAAGGAGTTGCACCTACTAAAGTGTGAACAGTAGTGCGATAACCCAATAATGCAAAAGGCAACTTTTCATGCCATTTCCGAGAACCCTGAACCATCTTACGAAGTATCTTCTTTATGTTCTTGTTGGCAGCCTCGACAGCTCCATTTGCCTTGGGGCGATACGAAGTGGAGTTCCGATGCATAATCTTAAACTGTTGGCATACCTATTTCATCAAATGACTGTTGAGATTAGCAACATTATCTGTGATGATCACCTTAGGAATTCCGAACCGACAAAGGATGTTTGAATGAATAAAATCCACCACTGCCTTCTTGGTTACGGACTTGAAAGTTACAGCTTCGACCCATTTGGTAAAGTAATCAATGGCCACCAGAATAAACCTATGCCCGTTTGACGCTGCCGGCTCGATTGGCCCAATAACATCCATTCCCCAAGAAACAAAGGGCCAAGGTGCAGACATTGTGTGTAACTCAGATGGGGGAGAATGAATCAAATCACCATGTACCTGGCATTGATGACACTTGTGAACAAAACTGATACAATCCCGTTCCATGGTGAGCCAATAATAACCTGCTCAAAGTATCTTCTTTGCCAATACATACCCATTCAAATGTGGACCACAAACTCCAGAATGTACTTCGACCATGATAATTGAAGCTTCTTTAGCATCTACGCACCTCAGCAATCCTAAATTTGGAATCCTCTTGTACAAGGTTTCTCCGTTCAAGAAAAATCCACCGGCCAGACGTCGAATGGTTCTCTTTTGGTCACTTGTAGCATATACCGGATATACCCCTAACCTGATGTATTCCTTGATATCATTGAACCAAGGCTCGCCATCGATTTCCTCTTCCACCATATTACAATGGGCATGTTGATCACGAACTTGGATATGTATGGAGTCGACATAAATCTTGTCTGGATAATGTAACATAGATGTTAGGGTGGCCAAGGCATCAGCAATCTCATTAAATCCTGGGAATATGTCTAAATTCAACTGACCTGAAGCGTTGACAAAGATCATGCAAGTACTGTCGGTAAGGTATGAGCTTCAAATCTCGAGTTTCCCATTCTCCTTGAATCTGGTGGACCAACAAATCTGAATCTCCCAGAATAAGTATTTCCTGGACTCCCATGTCTATAGCTAACCTCAAACCCAGAATGCATGCTTCGTACTCGGCCATGTTGTTGGTGCAATAAAATCGAAGTTGGGCCGTTATAGGGTAGTGTTGCCCTGTTTCAAAGATAAGTACAGCCCCTATTCCGACCCCTTTCATGTTAGCAGCTCCATCAATGAATAGTTTCCAACCCGGTTTTTCATCGGGGTCAACCTCGTCAACATACATGACCTCTTCATCAGGAAAATAAGTCTTCAATGGCTCGTATTCATCATCTACTGGATTCTCGGCTAAAGCTTGGGCTTTCATCGCGGTCCGAGTGACATAGATGATATCAAATTCTGTGAGTAAAATCTGCCACTTTGCAAGTCTTCCCGTGGGCATAGGCTTCTGAAAGATATACTTCAGAGGATCCATGCGAGAAATGAGGTAAGTGGTGTGGAACGACAAATAATGCTTCAACTCTTGTGCCACCTAAGTCAAGGCGCAACATGTCCTCTCAAGCAGAGTATACTTAACTTCATAGGGAGTGAACTTCTTGCTAAAGTAGTAGATTGCTTGCTCCTTCTTTCCTGTGATGTCATGCTGACCCAACACGCAACCAAAAGAATTGTTCAAAACTGTCAAATAAAGAATTAGAGGTCTCCCCGGCTCTGGTGGGACCAGCACCGGTGGATTCGACAGGTACCTCTTGATCTTATCAAATTCTTCTTGACACTCGTCAGACCACTTGACTGCAGCATTCTTCTTCAGCATCTTAAGGATAGGCTCACAGGTTGTCATGAGTTGAGCAATAAACCTGCTGAAGTAATTTAACCTTCCAAGTAGGCTCATCACCTCTGTTTTGTTCCTTGGCGCCGGTAATTCTTAAATGGCTCTGATCATTGATGGGTCCAACTCAATACAGCATCGACTGACTACGAATCCCAGCAGTTTACCGGACGGGACACTAAATGCACATTTTAGTGGGTTGAGCTTGAGATTGTACCTGCGGAGCCTTTGGAAAAACTTTCTCATGTCCTTGACATGGTCAACCTACTTCTTTGACTTTATGATCACATCATCTACATAAACCTCAATCTCTTTATGTATCATGACATGAAACATAATGGTCGTCGCCCTCATGTAAGTTGCCCCAGCATTCTTCAAACCAAATGGCATCACCCGATAATAGTACGTTCGCCATGGCGTGATGAATGTTGTCTTTTCTGCATCTTCCTCATCCATTAAGATCTGATGATATCCCGCGTAACAGTCCACAAAAGAGCCAATCTCATGCTTGGCACAATTGTCGATCAGAATATGAATGTTCGGCAATGGGAAATCATCCTTTGGGCTTGCTTTGTTGAAGTGATGGTAATCAACACAGACCCTGGTTTTACCATCCTTCTTTGGCACTGGCACAACGTTGGCTAACCAAATGGGATATCGAGTGACTCGAATGACCTTTGCATTAAGCTGCTTTGTGATTTCTTCTTAGATCTTCACACTCATATTGGGCTTGAACTTTCGCATCTTTTGCTTAACCGGGGGACATGCTGGATTAGTTGGCAATTTAAGGACTACCAGATCAGTGCTCAAACCCGGCATCTCGTCATACGACCAGGCAAAGACATCTTTGTACTCAAACAATGTTTTGATTATTTCCTCCTTCACTTGTGGTTGTAGATGCACACTTATTTTGGTTTCCCTAACATCATCCTGGACCCCTAAATTGATTGCTTCAGTCTCACTCAAATTAGGTTTCGGTTTTTCTTCAAATTATTTTAGCTCTTTACCGATTTTCTCAAATGCTGCTTTTTCATCATATTCTATTTCATCATCACATTCTACTTCTTGGATTGTTATTTCAGAATTAGATTGGCTTTTATAACTCGGCTGAAAATTCCTCATACATGTCATGTCACTGCAACCAGCATAAAAAGAACTGTACAAAAAAACAAAATAAAACATTATTAAGAATAATAGAAAATGGGAAATTGCATTTCATTGAAAATAAAAGGATAGAAAGGTCAGAGCGTCAAGATAAACAAAACTTAAAAAGAAATAAAGATCCGGATTACAACCCTGGAACGACCTATATAACAGAAAAGAAAATAAAGCAAACTACCAAAACTCCTTCCTGGTGGGGAGAGGAATAACTTCCCAATTACTAAGCTTCACGTTTGGGCCGACAAGCTGCACATCTGCTTTACTAGAGCCTTCACCGACCTCTACCATATTGACCTCTTTGAAAAGTCTTTGGAACCCCTTGACCATCTCTTCATCAACATCGACCATAGATTCCGGGATTGAGGAAGTTGGAGGTTTTTCGGCTCTTAATTTGACAAAAGACTTGGACATGTGTGGAACTGGTTTGGAAAGTGACCATACCTTTTGTTTTGGATTCTTAAACCTTTTCATGTCCTCTTCTGTGGGCGTGAATCCAAAACCAAACGTACCGCGATTCCCATTGGGGCATATTGGATGTACAATACCTTGTAGAGATGATCCCAGACCCCTGCCTGGCACAAAACCATTCTTCAACATTTCAGTCGCAACCATAACAGATGCAGAGGATAGCTTGGGACCCGGAATGCATTTTCCTTCAGTGATCTTATCAACAGACACTGTTTCAAAAGTTTGAAAGACCCAAGGTCCCTTGTCATCATCAGCTTCAACAAACGGAACAATTATGTCATTGCAAGCTGGTAAATCTTCCTCACCGTGCACAACTATCTCTTGCCTGTCCCATTCAAACTTCACCATTTGATGTAGAGAAGATGGGACTGCCTTACCAGCATGTATCCAAGGCCTTCCCAACAAGAGATTGTAGGAAACAGCTACATCTAACACTTGGAAATCCATGGTGAATTCAACTGGCCCTATTGACAATTCGAGCATTATGTCTCCAACAGAATCCTTACCTCCTCCATCAAAGCCTCGAACACACACACTGTTCAAGTGGATCCTCTCGGTGCCAATTTTCAATTTTTGCAGAGTAGACAAAGGACAAATATTTGCAATCCGAACTGAGGACGGGTTTTTGGGGTTAGCTCACCCTCGCGGGATCGCGACCCTTTGTCCCGGCCATTGTAGCACGTGTGTCGCCCAGGGCATAAGGGGCATGATGACTTGACGTCATCCTCACCTTCCTCCGGCTTATCACCGGCAGTCTGTTCAGGGTTCCAAACTCAACGATGGCAACTAAACACGAGGGTTGCGCTCGTTGCGGGACTTAACCCAACACCTTACGGCACGAGCTGACGACAGCCATGCACCACCTTGTCAACCAAAACCCTCTAGACAACAGCATCTTCGCACTTCACTGTGAGATAAAGAGCTCGGTTGTGTTCTGTACCCTCGATAGGAAGTTCGTCTTCCGAGAAAGTGATCCTATTTGCTTCAAAGATCTTGCCAGCTATCTTTTCCAAGTGGTTCTGTGATCTTATCAGGAACATGTGCCTCATTTAAAATCTTCATCAAGACCCTGCGATGTTCATCGAAGTGTATCAGCAAAGACAAAAGAGAAATCTGAGCTAGTGTTTTCCTCAACTGCTCTATAATGGAATGATCCTGCCCCTTCATCTTCTTCAAGAACTCCTCAGCCTCTTCCTCAGTAACCGATTTCTTTATTGGCATTTGGCATCTTTGAATGGCTAGACTTTCCTTAACTCTTCTGGAGCGAAGTATCTCCCAGAACGAGTCAATCCTCCAGTTTCATTTACTTCTTCCTCCACTTCCTTTCCTTTGTATGTCACTATCACTTGCTTGTAATTCCACGGAACAGCCTTGGTATCAACCACCGGCATCTGGGTTACAGGTTTAATGATGGTAGGGGTAATAGGAGCCCCTTTCACAACCATGACAGGCTTACTTGGAATCCCTGGCACTATCACTTTTGAGCTTTCTGGACTTGCCTCACTATCCTTTGGCATCCCTTTCACGACTAACATCGGTGGTTTCAAATTGAGCGGGCTCGGCTTTTCTGTCGCCCCTTCAACTATGACAGGCTTTGCTTTGGTGGAGTCTGGATCCTTAACCAAATTGTTTTCACTGGCCCGAACCATCATGACGGACCTATAAGACTTCTTAGGTTCCCCGTCCTTGTAAACTACTTCAATCATATGTGTCTCTTCATGGGCGGGCAGAGGGTTTTGGTTAATGTTTGGAGTGTCTGGGTTTTGGACTACGATTTGGTTTGTATCAATGAGTTCTTGGATCGCCCGTTTCAAGTGCCAACACTTATCTATGTCATGGCCTGGAGCATCAGAACAATAGGCACATCTTAGGGAATAATCAAGGTTCTTTGGAGGAGGGTTTGATATTTTTGACTCAATTGGCCTCAGGACGTTCAACTGCCTTAACCTTTGGAATAGACTAGCATAGAATTCTCCAAGCAGGGTAAAAGTTTGTTTCCGCTGTTGCCTCTCTTTACTATACTCTAGTCTTGTAGAAAGTGTGGACCATTGGGGTTTTGGTAAGGTTGTGGAGGTGGATAAGTATTTTGTGGAGCTGGATAGGTATTTTGTGGAATGGGGGCACGCCATTGTGGATAAGGAAGGGGTTGAGCATATGACTGTGCGTGGTGAACAAAGTATTGGGGTGGTCTGGCTAAATCTTGGGGGCTTGGCGGGGAAAAGTAATGTTGAGGGGTATTATATGGAGCTTGGGTGTAGGCTTGAGGTCGGGGCCGAGGGTAGGTGTATTGGTAAGGTGAACCCCTATGGCCCTGCCATGATCCGGAGACAACCATAGCGACATCTTCCTTCTTCTTCTTGCCTAGCAAACTTCCGGTACCACTTTGGATTGCCTGGGTGGTTGCTTTTATAGCAGAATAACTCATGATCTTACTTGACTTGAGCCCCTCTTCCACCACTTCTCCCATCTTTACCACATCATTGAAAGACTTTCCAATGGCTGAGATCAAGTGTCCATAGTAAGTGGGCTCCAAGGCTTAGAGAAAGTACTTAACCATCTCGTCTTCTTCCATCGGAGGATTGACTCGTGCAACTTGCTCCCTCCATCGGAACCCGTATTCTCTAAAGCTTTCACTGGGTTTCTTTTCCACCTTGGTCAGAGATAGGCGGTCTGGAACAATGTCTATATTGTATCAGAAATATCAGGCGAAGGCCTGAGCCATATCGTCCCAAGTGTACCACCTGTTAATGTCCTGACGGGTGTACCATTCTAAAGCTGCCCCACTCAAACTTTGGCTGAAGTAGGCCACTAGTAGTTCATCTTTTCCTCCGGCGCCTCTCATTTTGCTGCAATAACCCCTTAGATGGGCAACATGATCCCCATGTCCGTTATACAAGTCAAACTTGGGCATCTTGAACCCGGCAGGCAGTTGGACATCGGGAAACAAACCTAAATCCTTATAGGCCACACTCACCTGGTTTTCCAGCCCTTGCATATTTCTCAATGATTGCTCGAGACTCTGTAGCTTCCTAAACATCTCCTCCTACTCTGCATTCTTGGGTGGTTTGTCAGTTTCGACATGAGGCTCAAATTGGGGGGGTCTAGGAGTAAGGATCTGGGATTTTAAAAGTAGGTTCCGGTGCATGGTAATGGGCATCCGGGGCAGGAAATGCGGGCTCACTAGAGGATCGATGAAGGGTAGTTTGTGGTGGGGGTACAAAAATAGGAGAAGATGTTGGAGCAGGGTACGAGGTTGTTTTGACTGGTGGAGCGTGAAAAGTTTGGGCTGAAGTGCCGGGGTAATTGTGGTAAGGGGTGAAACCAGGTGCATGTTGTGGGGAAAGGTCAATGACATGTGCCATCTGGAATTAAGAGAGTGGTGGAATGGAAGGAAGGTTTTCTGTGTACTTGGTGGGGAATGAGGGTGGAGGGCGTCCCTTAACCCATGCCTGATACATTTCTGCCATCTGATGTTTCAACCTCCGGACCTCCTCTTGCAATACCGATTTTGACTCAACAATCTCTCTCGGCGGGTCTACAACTGCAGTGTCTATTTCCTTGCTGACCATGATTGTTTGGCGCTTTGATCGGGTGTTGTATGGATGACTTGCCAGGATGCCAACAAACTAACCACCTTCCTAGAAATAGTTAGAGAATAACAGAGGACAACAACACAAAGCCACCATGTTAGCGTTAGGGCATTTATCAGATTATAATATCACATTACGTGCAATGCACCTAGCAACAAATAGCGGTTCTAAAATGGCTGTGAGGGTCGCAAGATCATATGGCATCATCCCAATTTACTTATTTCAATCTTTCCTTCTCTTTCTTTTTCAACACCTCTTACCATTTTTCTTTCTTTGATGCAAAAACGACTTGACAAAACCCGATGTAGGTTGCGTATGTATCAAAACCAAGCATAGTTTTGAAAAAGTGATGGAAAAAATAAAATTCGGGATTTTCATTTAAAATTTTGATAATGGAAGACCCGACACGCTTGACTACATTTTGACTGACTTTGACACCACCTAAAGGCTAAGTACACCTAGACAAGACATGAGACAATCTTAAAACATTTGGCTAGGGTAGATCCTCAAACTGCTTCTGAATGCAACTGTCCTGGTTGGGACGGTTCTGGACTATCCGCGGTGCTCAAGCTTTGCCGCATGCCTCGTAGAGAAGCACCAATGCTCGGAATAAAGACCCTGGCATGTGCCCCTGCCTCCTGAAAGTCAACCCTAAGCAAATACTGCCCATGCTGCTCCACCTTTGCTGCTATTTCCGTTAATTGAGACTTTATCAATTCAAACTTATCCCAGGGATCTTGGTCCGACGCCTCCCCAAAATCATCTGTCTGAACTGCCTGCCCCCTAAGCTGTGCTGGCAATGGGGTACTGATCCCTGGTTGGGCGGACTGTAACCAAATCAGGTACTCCTGAGTACACTCGGGCCTGCCAATATTCTTTACTAATGTTTCTTTCTTCATCCTCTTTGCATTGTTCCAGTATTGCACATATTTGATTTTGTCAATAGCCTTTTTACTGAAATTCATGATGTACCTCCGAAGGCGCAAAGTTGAAGGCTCCTCTTGTCACCTGCCTAACCGTCGCATTACCTGATTGGCGTGTATGGCCTGACGCACTTGAGTCCTATCAGCATCAGGAAAGGCTGCATGAGGCATCCTACTAGGATATCATCTAACGGTAGCCAAAGGTAGGCCCATAAAACATTCTCGTTCGTTCTTGAACCAAGAAACTCCATCCAGGCTGCGACGCCTATTGGGTATGTAAACTTAGGAGATTTCATGCTACGCTCGATGCATACCACCCGATCCCTCAAATCACGGTCAATGGGACAAAGTAAAGAAGCAGTGTGCAAATGCTCCATCATCCACAATTGTAGCAAAAGGTTACTTCCCTCGAAATACCTGACACCTCCCCTCACTTCACTCAAGGCTTGGTACAATTTTGCTGAGATCATTGGCACGACGGTAACGGTTTTGTGTTGCCTCTCATGAAATAGTGCCATTACCATTGACTGCAGATGGGTGCTAATGTGCCTCTCATTTAATGGAAAAACCAATAATCCCAACAAGGTGAGGCTGAAAGCTTCAAGGCGACGTCTTTGCCATTTTGCTTTGGTTGTGCAGAACTCATCCCAAAAGACGTCAAAACTATCCTGTGGTCCAAATCTATCAAAAATAATCCAAGGATATCCAAGACTACTCAAGGCACTTCAAATGCTTGTTATCCTTTAGGCCCAGGTCGTTGAGAAATCTTGTTCTTGAGTGGTCCCGGGGAAGTATCATATTCTTGCCTATATAACTTAAACGGGTGAGGCCGGACATTTCTGCCAGAGTAGGAGTCATCTCACACTCCCCAAATTTGAATGTCAAGTTTTACGTATTCCAGTAGGTCAGCATTGCCTCCACTAAGTCTGGGCGGGGCGTGATATCAAGAAGAGAAGTTAGGGTACCCAATTTATGCATCAACTCATGCTGCTCTAACGATGAAAACATGTTCCACCACTTGACCAATTTCTTAGGAATCTTTACCACCATCAGCACTTTGGATCGAATCAGCAGGTCCATACCTGAATGAAGAGAACATGGTTAACGACTCAGAATACTACTACGACACCACAACGTTTCTTGGTGGACAAATGCAAGACACAATTTGGCTATATTTGCAGATTAGCCTAGGTGGCTGAAAGTGACTATTAGTGCAAACTTGACAAAGTTGACCCCCTAAACATGAGAAATACAGCACGTGAAGCCTACATGACTCTAATATCCCGACAATCAGGGTCTTAAAGAATTATTTCGGCGAAGATGGACTACTTTGCAGAAAATGGCCGATATGGCCAAATGTGGCTAGGGACGCAAACTCGATACAGATGAACCTTAGAGTGGGCTCAAGATCCTAAGACATGGGCAATTGAACCACCTTTGCAAAATTAACCTTATTTTGCAAGAATGGCCAATGTGGCCAAAAGTGGCTAAACATACAAGATTTGGCTACGACCCCAGAAGCCAAAAACCTAAGACTTACTAGGAAGACCGGACCCTATGTGGGTTGCCTACGTATCCCGCCCGGAAGATGAGAATCAGGTTCGCGTAATTCGGGAAGATACAACTATATTTTGTCTCTTGAACTATAATTAGGCAAGATATTTACCTCAACTAGGCCAATTTAGCCCTCGAAAATTAATTTTACCCTAAAACTCACCTCCACACGACTCAAAACTAATCAAAACTGACCTAATAACATCAAACAATGCAAGGAAACCAATTATGATATATCAAGCTATGATATTTACACATTTCCCAAAACGTCGAGAAAAGTTAACCCCGGGCGTGCCTGGTCAAAACCTTGGTCCAAGGGTAGATTCCGACTACTCTTAATCCCACGAGTCCATATATGTGTTTTGTTTTCAAGTCGAATCCAAATCATCTCTCAAATCCCAAATCCTTATTTTTCAAAACTTTGAAAAAATCCCCCAAAATTCCTCTTTGATTCTAATAAATTTGATATTAAATCTAAGATATAATCTTGAAATATAATTGGATATTTATTATGATCACTTAACCAATGATGTAGATGAAAATCCCCTCTCCAAGTCGCCTCCTACCGAGTTTAGGTTTCTAAAATGAGATGAAATCCCGGCTTTTCACCCTTTTGATCAGTGGCAGATGTCGTCATTGCAACACTGCGAACCCTCGCAATTGCAAAGAAAATATCGCAAAAATTGCTACTAACGGCCTAAGGGGAACTTCCCAAATGCAACAATGGGTTCGCAATTGCGAACCCTGTCCCTATCGCAAATACGACAAAATATATCGCAAATGGATCCAAGCCGGTACTCGTAATTGCGATATCAGAGATACCAACAACCTGTTTTCAATCCAAACCTTTCTGAAACACGTCTGAAACACTCGAGCCCTCGGGGCTCCAAACCAAACATCCAAACAAGTCTAAAAACATTGTACGAACTCATTTGCGCGATAAAAATACAAAATTGACATCTAGAACCACAAATTAGAGATCAAAACGCATGAATTTTAAAGAAAAGTTCAAGAACCTCTAGAATTGCAACCATGCGTTCGAATCCTATCAAATCAACTCCAAATGACACCAAATTTTGCATACAAGTTGCAAATACCACAACAGACCTATTCCAAGTCCCAAAATACAATTCCAAACCCGATAGCCAAAAGTCAACCTATGGTCAAACTTGGGCTTCTAAGCCTCAAATTCCCAGCTCTTGGAAAAACAAATCAAATCAACCTAGGGACCTCTGTATTCGATTGCAGGCATACACCCAAGTCCCAAATCACAATACAAAATATCTAAGACATCAAAACACCGTTCCAGGGTCATTTTCTCAAAAGTCAAACTTTGTTCAACATAATCAACTTAGGCTTCTAAGCCAAGAACCAAAGGGTCTCAATCAACCCAAAACCTTTCCGGAACAAAACTAACCAACCCCGGAAGTCACTAAACCACAAAAATACACGTGTGAAGCATAAAAAGGGGAAACATGGCTCAAATACACAAAACGACCGATCGGGTTGTTACATTTCCCCCTCTTAAAACAAACGTTTGTCCTCGAACGTGCATAGAGACATACCTAAAGTGATGAAAAGGTGAGGATAGCGACTCCGCATATCGTGCTCGATCGCCCAAGTTGCCTCATCTACCGGATGACCCCTCCATTGAAGATTCACTGAAGTAATGTTCTTTGATCTCAACTTCGGAACATGTCTATCCAAGATAGCCACCGACTTCTCAACATAGGTCAAATCCTTGGTCAATTGGACTAAGCTGAAATCTAATACATGGAGTGGATCACCATAATACTTTCGGAGCATGGAAACATGGAACACCGGGTGAACTGCTGATAAGCTGGGTGGCAATGAAAGCTTGTAGGCCACCTCGCCAACTCTCTCAAGGATCTCAAAAGGACCGATATACCTAGGGCTCAACTTTCCCTTCTTCTCGAACCTCATCACACCCTTCATGGGTAAAACACACAATAAAACCCTCTCTCTCACCATAAATGCTACACATGACCGTCCGATCAACACAAATCTTATGTCTAGATTGTGCTATACGAAGCCGATCCTGAATCAACTTGACTTCTCCAAGGAATCTCGAACCAAATCAACGTATAGCAACCTAGCCTCTCTAGGCTCAAATTAACAAACTGGAGAATGACACCGCCTCCCATATAAGGCCTCATAAGGAATTATCTGGATACTCGATTGGTTGTTGTTGTTGTAGGCGAACTCTGCAAGTGGTAGGAGTTGATCCCATGAATCCCCGAAATCCATATCACATGCGTGTAGCATATCCTCCAAGATCTGAATGGTGCTTTTGGACTCCCATCCTCTAGTGATGAAATGATGTACTCAACTCAATCCGTGTGCCTAACTCATGCTGCACGGCTCTCTAGAAATGCGATGTGAAATGTGTGCCTTGATCGGAGATAATGGCCACTTGCACACCATGGATACGAACAATCTCATGGATATAGATTTCAGCCAGTCTCTCTAGAGAATAGGTAGCCACAATTGGAATAAAATGTGCCAATTTGGTCAGCCTATCCATAATAACCCATACTGCGTTGAATTTCTTCAAACTCCATGGGAGTTCAACAATGGAATCCATGGTAATATGCTCCCACTTCCACTGGGAATCTCAAGTCTCTGAAGCAAACCACCCGGCCAATGATGCTCGTACTTCACTTGCTGATAGTTCAAGAACCGAGCCACATATTCTACTATATCTTTCTTCATTCTTCTCCACCAATAGTGTTGCTTCTATTCTTGATACATCTTTGCGGCACTCGGATGAATGGAGTACCACGAACTGTGGGCCTCCTCAAGGATCAACTCACACAACCCATCCATATTGAGCACAAATATCCGGCCTTGCATCCGCAACACCCCGTCATATCCAATAGAAACCTCCTTGGCATCGCTGTGCTGCATCGTATCTTTAAGAACAAGCAAATGGGGGTCTTCATACTGATGCTCTCTGATGCGCTCACATAAAGAAGAACAAGAAGCCATGCAAGCAAGAACCTGGCTGGGCTCCAAAACATCCAGTCTCATAAACAGATTGGCCAAAGCGTTAACATCCATGGCTAGTGCCTCTCAGTTGCCGGTAAGTATGCCAAATTGCCCATACTCTAGGCCTTTCTACTCAAAGCATCGACAACCACATTGGCCTTCCCAGGATGATACAGAATAGTGATATCATAGTCTTTCAAACAACTCTAACAATCTACGATGCCGCACAGATGCTGGGGACTCCAATGGTTGGCATAGACCTCACATGGGACACCGTACAGATAGTGCCTCCAAATCTTCAATGCATGAACAATAGCTACCAACGCCAAGTTGTAAATCAGGTAATTCTTCTCATGAACCTTCAACTGCCGGGACGCGTAGGCAATCACCCCACCGTCTTGCATCAGCATCGTGCCAAGCCAATATGTGACCCATCGCAATACACAATTTAAGACCCCGAACCCGTATGCAACGCCAACACAGGGGCGGTAATCAAAGCAATCTTGAGCTTTTTAAATCTTGCCTCACACTCCTTGGACCATCAAAGGAGCACCCTTCTGGGTCAATCTAGTCAAAGGCTAAAGATGGTTGAGGCCAACTCTAAACTGCCTCAATCTTCTTCGGATCTACCTTGATCCTCTCACTAGACACCACATGACCATAAAATGCCACTGAATCAAGCCAGAACTCACACTTGGAAAATTTTGCAAATAACGTCTTCTCCCTCAAGGTCTGGCGAACGATCCTCAAATGCTGCTCCTGATCCGCCAGACTGCGCGAATATACCAAGATGTCGTCAATAAACACAATGACGAATGAGTCAAGATATGGTTGGAATACATTGTGCATCAAGTGCATAAATGCTGTGGGGGCGTTGGTCAGCCTAAATGACATCACTAGAAACTCATAGCCTGAAAACAGCCTTCGGGATATGCGGGTCCCAATTCTTCAGCTGAGGATTCCTAATCGTAACTCAATGTTTGAGAATACTCTGGCACCTTGAAGCTGGTCTAACAAGTCATCAATGCGCGGTAATGGGTACTTGTTCTTCACGGTAACCTTTTTCAACTGCCTATCATCAATACACATTTGCATAGAATCATCCTTATTCTTTACAAAGAGAACCGGAGCACCCCACGGCGAAACACTAGGTCAAAAACCCTTATCGAGCTTTAACTGCTTCAACTCCACTGGTGCCATACAATATGGTGGAATAGAAATGGGCTGAGTGCCCGGTACCAATTCAATACCAAAATCGATATCCCTATAGGGAGCATGCCTGGTAAGTCAGCTGGGAACACATCTGGCAAATCTCTCACTACCGGAACCAATTCAATAGTAGGAGTATCAACACTGACATCCCTCACAAAGGCTAAATATGCTTCACACCCTTCTCAATCATATGTTGTTCCTTAAGAAAGTACATAACTCTTCTAGGAATATAATCCAATATACCCCTCCACTCCAACCGCGACAACCTTAGCCTAGCTAATGTCACAGTATTGGCGTGACAATCCAGAATAGCGTGACAAGGCGACAACCAGTCCATGCCCAAGATCACATTAAACAATAAATCAACTCTGGTCTAATAACCACCAATGACAACTAAACACGACCGATAAAAATGGTCCACAACAATAGAATCTCCCACAGGCATGGACACATATACAAGAGCACTCAAAGAATCATGAGATATATCCAAATACGGATCAATATAAGATGACACATATGAATAAGAGGATCCAGGATCAAATAAGACTTATGCATCCCTATGACAGACCGGAACCATACATCTGATGACCGCATCCAATGCAACCTCCTCCATCCTACCAAGAAAAGCATAGAAACGAGCCTGGCCTTCCCCTCTAGGGCGACCTCTACCCGCCTAGCCTCCATCCCTAGCAGGTAAGGCAGGCGGAACGGCAACTGGAGCAACAACCATGGCCTGCAAACTTTGTGTACCTTGTAGAATCCGTGGAGCTTGTGTAGATTGTGGAGGTGCACCCCTCCTGAATCTGGGGCAGTCCCTCACCATATGTCTGGTATCACCATACTCAAAACAAGCTCTCGATGGGCGTGGCTACTGAAACTGACCCTATCTTAGTCGACTAGACTAACCACGCTGAAGGCACCCCGTGCGAGAGCGCATATGATAGTGGCTGAGCAAAATGGGCAACCCGAGACCTCAGAAAAGCCAGAGCACTGCTAGTAGCTGGAAGCGCTGAATGAATTGGGCGGCTCATATAGCCTCTGCCATGATGGGCTGCAACTAGAGCGTGAGCAACACAACATCCTCACGAATCTCGAGGCTTCTTGGCCTCCTTGTCCTCGCTATCTCAGCCCTGCATACCCTCCAGCCTCCGTGTGATCCCCTCTACCTGCTGAATTAGAGTATCCGTCTCTTACTCACAACCCATGCTGAACCTAAGGCCATTCCCGAGCCCCTCGATGAATCTGGTGACTCACTCTCAGACTGTAGAAACCAAGGCAGGTGCATGTCGAGACAACTCACTAAAACTTATAGCATACTCTGACACTGACATAGTCCCCTCTCGTAGTTGCTCAAACTCTGTGCTCCAAGCATCACAAAGGATCTGGGAATAAACTCTCTCAAGAATATATCTGAAAACTGAGCCCAAGTGAGTGCGGCTGCATCAGCTGGCCTACCCTCATCGTATGCCTGCCACCACCAATACACTGCTCCTGACAGCTAAAATGTAGTAAAAGCAACCCAGCTCACCTCCACAATACCCATGGTGCGGAGAATATGGTGGCACTTCTCTAGAAAACCCTACGCATCCTTGGTAGTTGTACCGCTAAAAGTAGGAGGATCATACTTCTTGAACCTCTCATGTCTCCTCTGCTTCTCCTCGGATGCCTCTGGACTAATCTTAGGCTGAACTGGTATAACGGGTTGTGTTGGCATGACACCCAGGACCTGATCAATGTGGACCCGCTGCTTCAAGGTACGAGCTGCAGGAGTCTGAACTCCTTCCCTAGCCTGAGATGTGGTTGGTGCAAGGGGAATCAATCCCGCCTAAGCTAGAGTGCCGAACATGCTCAAAAACTATGCTAGGGTCTCCTGAAGTCCAGGGGCAGTAATAACCGCCTCGGGTGCCTGTCCCCAATGGAGCTACTGGTGGCTCCTCAGTCGCTACTCGACAGGTATTTTGGTTGTAGCACGTGCCCCTCCTAGGCCTCTACCCTGGCTCCGGCCTAGCACGCTCTAGCAAGGGGCGCAAGTGTCTGATCATCAGATACATCAATGAGTGTCCTCACCATCTATGAAAGAATAGAAAGACAAAGGTTCAAAATTCAAAGTCAACCAATTCCCACGATAAGGAATCAAAGGAGTGGACTTTTCTAACAGTTCTGTAGCCTCTCAAAGATAAGTAACAGACGTCTCTATACCGATAGGCAAGACTTTACTAAACTAGCTTATGACTCGTAACACCTATGAACCTAGAGCTCTAACACCAACTTGTCACGATCAAAAATTCCCACCTTAGGATGTCGGGATGACACCTAATCTCTATGACTAGGTAAGCCTAACATTCATTGATATCTTAAAAAAGATAATAAAATATACCTATAAAGCTCATAATAACTCTAAAATGGAACATCAACAACATAATCCCCAAAATTGGTGGAATTGAGTCATAAGCTCTATAGAATGTTCTAAAATATCCGATACAACACTGTCTGATAAAAGGATAAACAGTAATGAGAAGATAACAGAAGGCGACTCTGAGGCCTACAAACGTCGAGCACGTATACCTTGAAGTCTTCAGAAATAGCTGAATGATCACTAGCGTCTGCCACGTGCAGATGTACCTAAATTTTCATGTGCAGATGTACCTACTCTACCAACCCTAACCTCGGTAGAGTAGTGACGAGGCAAGGTCAAGACACCTACTAGGACAAGATAAACTGAACAGAGTATAATAAAAACAAATAAAGGAGAACGAGGAAATGAATGGTAACAAAGCAGTATAACAATGTAGGCTAATAACAAAATTTAAGGCAAGAGAGGCAACGAGAAGTGAACACATGATGAGAATAACAAGTAATCAATTACGGGCAAATACAAGTAAGACAATGAAGAAAATAAACAATAAGAACTGTTCAACCAACAAGCCTTTTTAACATTAAATGAACAACAAGAATCACAGCCGAGGTACCACGCCATATATTCACATTTCACAATTTCAATCGAAATCTTTTCTTATATCACCGCGTGAGCCTTGCATTTATTCTTAGAAACATTTTTGCCGAAATAACAACAAGCGTTTTAGCCCCCTTATCTCACCGTGTGGCTTCAAGAATTCCCTTACTAGCAACACGCGTATAAATCCCACCTTATTTCACTGCATGCGTATCAACCCTTATCCATATACCACCTCATTTGTTTCAATATCACAACACAATAATCAACTCGCACCACATGTTACCATATGCCACATCACTTGCCAAAATCAACAATACCAACATTACCACAACATATAGCCCATGGCTCAATCACAATGTGTACAAAATACCAACAACAACAAAATGGATAAGGAATACTCAACAAGGAAGGATATCTCGACGATTAACAGCTTTAACCTCAAGGTGATAATGGCTTTCACAACTTCAACATCAATAACCCAACAATAAGATAATCCACGAAATAACAACTTCAAGTAAGAGTAATTCAACAATAAAAGCGGTAACAAGACACTAAAGGAGGTAACAAATTCAACTAAAGTATATAAGAGCAATTACAACAATAAAGGATGGAACAAATGCTAACAGCATCAATTAGAGCACTTGAGAGAAAATTTTACAATGAAAGATGTAACATGTTATAAAAAGTTCAATTAAATGCATGGAAGAAGTCTAAAAGTCTAAACCGGTCAAAATACCACATAAAGCCTGTGTACACACTCCTCACCTAGTGTACACGTCTTCCACATTGTACAATTAACACAATCAACCCAATTCCTAAGTGGTAGTTTCCCCCACACAAAGTTAGGCAAGATACTTACTCAACTAGGCCAATTCAACCCTCGAAAATAACTTTTCGCCTGAAACATGCTCCAATGGCTCAAATCTAATAAAAATGACTTAATAACATCAAACAATGCAAGGAAAACCAATTATGATAGATAAAGCTATGATCTTTACACATTTTCCAAAAAGTCAACAAAACTCAACCTCGGGCCCGTTCGGTCAAAACCCTGGTCCAAGAGTATATTCTGACTACTAATTATCCCATGAGTCCATATATGTATTTTGTTTTCAAGTTCGAGACCAAATCGACTCTCAAAACCCTAATTCTCATTTTTTCAAAACTTTTACAAAAATCCCCCAAAATTCCTCTTTGATTCTCTTAAATTTGATGTTAAATCTAAGATATAATCGTGAAATATAGTTGAAAATTAATTAGAATCACTTACCCAATAGTTATAGATAAAAATCCCATCTCCAAGTCGCCTGCTACCGAGTTCAGGGTTCTAAAAGGAAAGAAAATGAGATGAAATCCCGACTCTTCACCCTTTTAATCTGTTGCAGATGTCACAATTGTCTCACAATTGCGAAGAAAATCTCGTAGATGCGGCTACTGACAACCTAAAGGGAACTTCACAAATGTGACAATGGGTTCACAATTGCAAATCCTGCCCCCATCGCAAATGCGATGAAATTTATCTCAAATGCGATCCTAGCTAGACTAGCCTATCCTCACAATTGCGAGTGAGGCTTTGCAATTGTGATACCTGACCCTCACATGTTCACTTCGAAATTGCGAGGCTAGTGCTCGCAATTGCGACATTAAAGACACTAGTACACAAGCAACCAATTTTCAGTCCAAACCTTTCCGAAACACGTCCGAAACTCACCCGAGCCTCGGAGCTCCAAACCAAACATCCACACAAGTCTAAAATTATTATATGAACTAGTTCGCGTGATCCACACAATAAAATAACATCGAGAACTATAAATCAAATATCAAAACGCATGAATTTCAAAGAAAGTTCAAGAACCTCTAGAATTGCAACTATACATCTGAAGCCTATCAAATCATCTCCTAATGACACCAAATTTTGCAGACAAGTTCCAAATAGCACAACGGGCCTATTCCAAATCCTAAAACAAAATTCTGAACCCGATAGCCAAAATTCAACCTACGATCAATCTTGGGAAATCTTCTAAACCTCAAATTTCCAACTTACAGCAAAACAAGTCAAATCAAACTAAGGACCTCCGAATTCGAATCCGGGCATACGCCCTAGTCCCAAATCACAATACGAACATATTGGAGCCATCAAAATACCATTCTAGGGTCTTTTTCTCAAAAGTTAAACTTTAGTCAACACAATTAACTTAGGCTTCTAAGCCAAGAACCAAAGGGTCCAAATCAACCCAAAACCTTCTCAGAACGAAACTAACCAATCCCGCAAGTCATAAAACCACAATTACACATGTGTGAAGCATAAAAAAGGGAAAAAGGGCAAAAATATACAAAACAACCGGTCGGATCGTTACACTTTCTTTTGACACCGAGGCTCATCTTTCGACTCTTGTGATTAATTCCCCTGTGCTTAAATTTGTGATGACTGTGCTAGTTGCTTTAACTTGAGATTCGGGTCTGAGCCATCCTAAGTGAGTCATACGCATTGTGTGAGGTGAGATTTTGGTGTACACTATGCCATCCTTTCTAGTCTAGAACTTTCCCCGTATGTGAGTAAAAGCGAAATGATTAAGTCTTGTAAGTTTGGGAAATGATATAGGCTTTCTTCGATTGAACAGCTAGCCTATTTGCCTACCAGTGCTAATATTTTATTTAGCCACCCTTTTGAGCCTGTAGACCTTTTCTTTGGCAACCACATTACATGCTGAATCACCTTTGTTCTTAATCAGATCTTGTTCAACCTTTACCTCCGAAAGCACTTAAGTAGCTAGAAGAGTAAAGAAAGAGATTGGATAGCTTTTTAAGTGGAACCATAGAAAGGCCGACAAGGTGGACTTGTGTATAAACAAAAAAAAAGTACTAGCCAGAAATACCAAATTAAGGAGAGTGAAAAAAAGGAGAGAAAAAAAAAAGAGAAGAAAATGATAAGGATTAACACCTCCCATATCTTTATCTGAGCTAGTAAGTATTTATATGTTGATGTGCTTAATTATAGAGTAGTGACGAGGCCAGGTCAAGACACCTACTAGGACAAGATAAACTGAACAGAGTATAATAAAGACCAAGAAAAGAGAACGAGAAAATAAATGATAACAAAGAAGTATAACAATGTAGGCTAATAACAGAATTTAAGGCAAGAAACGCAACGAGAAGTGAACACACGATGAGAACAACAAGTAATCAATTACGGACAAATACAAGTAAGACAATGAAGAAAATAAACAATAAGAACTATTCAACTAGCAAGCCTTTTTAACATGGAATGTACAACAAGAATCTCAATCGAGGTACCATGCCATATATTCACATTTCATAATTTCAATCGAAATCTTTCCTTATATCACCGCGTGAGCCTTCCATTTATTTTTAAAAACATTTTTGCCGAAATAACTATACACGTTTTAGCCCCCTTATCTCACCGCGTGGCTTCCAGTAATTCCCTTACTAGCAACATGCGTATAAATTCAACCTTATCTCACCGCATGCGTATCAACCCTTATCCATATACCACCGCATTTGTTTCAATATCACAACACTATAATCAACTCACACCACATGTTGCCATATCCCACAACACTTGCCAAAATCAACAATACCAATGTTACCACAACATATAGCCTATGGCTCAAACACAATGTGTACAAAATACTAATAAAAACAAAATTGATAAGGAATACTCAACAAAGAAAGATATCTTGACGATTAACAACTTCAACCTCAATGTGATAATGGCTTTCACAACTTCAACATCAATAACCCAAAAATAAGATAATCCACGAAATAAAAACTTCAAGTAAGAATAATTCAACAATAAATGGGGTAACAAGACACTAATGGAGGTAGCAACTTCAACTAAAGCATATAAGAGCAATTATAACAATAAAGGATAGAACAAATGCTAACTACATCAATGAGAAGATATGAGAGTAAATTCAACACTGAAAGATGTAACATGTTATAACAAGTTCAATTAGATGCATTGAAGAAGTCTAAATGTCTAAACCGATCAAAATGCCACATAAAGCCCATGTACACACTCATCACCTAGTGTACACGTCTTCCACAATATTCAATTAACACAATCAACCCAATTCCTAAATGGTAGTTTCCCCACAAAAAGTTAGGCATGATACTTACCTCAACTAGGCCAATTCAACCCTCGAAAATAACGTTTCCCCTAAAATATGGTAGAGTAGTAACGAGGTCAACTATGTCATTCTTAATTCGCCGTTACCAATAATGCTGCCTCAAATCACGATACATCTTCGGCCAACCCTAACCTCAGTAGAGTAGTGATGAGGCAAGGTCAAGACACCTACTAGGACAAGATAAACTGAACAGGGTATAATAAAGACCAATAAAGGTGAACCAGGAAATGAATGTTAACAAAGCAGTAAAAAATTGTAGGCTAATAAAAAAATTTAAGGCAAGAAAGGCAACAAGAAGTGAACACATGATGAGAACAACAAGTAATCAATTACGGCAAATACAAGTAAGACAATGAAGAAAATAAACAATAAGACTGTTCAACCAACAAGCCTTTTTAACATAGAATGTACAATAAGAATCACAACCGAGGTACCTGCCTCATATTCACATTTCACAATTTCAAACGAAATCTTTTCATATATCACCACGTGAGCCTTACATTTATTTTTAAAAATATTTTTGCCGAAATAACTACACGTGCTTTAGCCCCCTTATCTCACCACGTGGCTTCAATTAATTTCTTTACTGGCAACATGCGTATAAATCCCACCTCATCTCACCTCATGCGTATCAACCCCTATCCATATACCACTGCATTTGTTTCAATATCACAACACAATAATCAACTCGCACCACTTGTGCTCATATGCCACAACACTTGCCAAAATCAACAATACCAACGTTAACACAACATATAGCCCATGGATCAATCACAATGTGTACAAAAATACCAATAACAACAAAATGGATAAGGAATACTCAACAAGGAAAGATATCTCGACAATTAACAACTTGAACATCAATAACCCAACAATAAGATAATCCACGAAATAACAACTTCAGGTAAGAGTAGTTTAACAATAAAAGGGGTAACAAGACACTAACGAAGGCAGCAACTTCAACTAAAGCATATAAGAGCAATTACAACAATAAAAGATAGAACAAATGCTAACAACGTCTATTAGAGCATGTGAGAGTAAATTTAGCAATAAAAGATGCAACATGTTATAACAAGTTCAATTAAATGCATAGAAGAAGTCTAAAAGTCTAAACCAATCAAAATACCACATAAAGCCTGTTTACACACTCGTCACCTAGTGTACATATCTTCCACATTGTACAATTAACACAATCAACCCAATTCCTAAGTGGTAGTTTTCCCACACAAAGTTAGGCAAAATACTTACCTCAACTAGGCCAATTCAACCCTCAAAAATAGCTTTTTCCCTAAAACACGCTCCACATGGTTCTAATCTAATAAAAATGACTTAATAACATCAAACAATGCAAGGGAAACCAATTACGATAGATAAAGCTATGATCTTCACACATTTCCCAAAAAGTCAACAAAAGTCAACCTCGGGCCCGTCCTGTCAAAACCCCGGTCCAAGAGTACATTCTGAAAACCAATAATCTCACGAGTCAATATATGTGTTTTTTTTTCAAGTCCGAGTCCAAATCGACTCTCAAAATCTAAATTCTCATTTTTCAAAACTTTGACAAAAATCCCCCAAAATTCCTCTGATTATCATAAATTTGATGTTAAATCTAATATTTAATCATAAAATGCAGTTAAAAATTAATTAGAATCAGTTACCCAATGATTGTAGATAAAAATCCCCTCTCTAAGTCGCCTACTACCGAGTCTAGGGTTCTAAAATGAGAAAAAATAAGATGAAATCCCGACTTTTCACCCTTTTGATCTGTCGCAGATGTCGCAATTGCGACACTGGGTTCGCAATTGCGTACCCTTGAAATTGCGAAAAAAATCTCGCAGATGCGGCTAGTAATAACGTAAGTAGAACTTCGCAAATATGACAATAGGTTTGAAATTGCGAACCGTGTCCCCATCGCAAATGCGACAAAATTTATCGCAAATGCGATCCTTGTCGGACTAGCCTATCTTCATAATTGCAAGTGAGGCATCGCAGATGCGATACCTTACCCTCACCTTTTAACTTTGCAATTGCGAGGCTGGTGCTCGCAATTGCGACATTAGAGACACCAGTACACGAGCAACATGTTTTCAGTCCAAACCTTTCCGAAACACGTTCGAAACTTACCCGAGCCCTCGGGGCTCCAAACCAAACATCCACACAAGTGTTAAAACATTCTACGAACTAGTTCACGTGATCCAAACACTAAATAACATCTAGAACTATAAATCAGATATCAAAACGCATGAATTTCAAAGAAAGTTCAAGAACCTCTAGAATTGCAACTATGCGTCCGAACCCTATCAAATCATCTCCTAATGACACAAAATTTGGTAGAGAAGTTCCAAATTGCACAACGGACCTATTCTAAATCCTAAAACCAAGTTTTGAACCCGATAGCCAAAATTCAATGTACGATCAAACTTGGAAAATCTTCTAAACCTCAAATTGCCAACTTTTACGGCAAAACAAGTCAAATCAAGCTAGGGACCTCCGAATTCGAATACGGGCATACGCCTAAGTCTCAAATCACAATACGAGCCTATCGGAGCCATCAAAACACCGTTCTAGGGTATTTTTCTCAAAAGTTAAACTTTGGTCAACACAATCAAGTTAGGCTTCTAAGCATAGAACCAAAGGGTCCAAATCAACCCAAAACCTTCTTAGAACGAAACTAACCAATCCCGCAAGTCATATAACCATAATTACACATGTGAAGCATAAAAAGGGGGAAACAGGGTTCAAATACACAAAATGACCGGTCGTATTGTTACACTTTATTTTGACACCAAGGCTCATCTTTCGACTCTTGTGATTAATTCCCCTGTGCTTAAATTTATGATGACTGTGCTAGTTGCCTTAACTTGAGATACGTGTCTGAGCCATCCTAAGTGATTCATTAGCATTGTGTGAGTAAAAGCGAAATGATTAAGTCTTGTAAGTTTGGGAAGTGATATAGGCTTTCTTTGATTGAACAGCTAGCATGTTTGCCTACTAGTGCTAATATTATATTTAGCCACCCTTTTGAGCCTGTCGACCTTTTCTTCTGCAACCACATTAGAAGCTGAATCCCCTTTGTTCTTAATCAAATCTTATTGAACCTTTATCTCCAAAAGCACTTAGGTAGCTAGAAGAGTAAAGAAAGAGCTTGGTTAGCTTTTTGAGTGGAATCATAGAAAGGCCGACAAGGTGGACTTGTGTATAAACAAAAAAATGTACTAGCCAGAAATACCAAATTAAGGAGAGTGAAAAAAAGGAGAAAAAATAAGAGAACAAAATTATAAGGATTAACACCTCCCATATCTTTGTCTGAGCTAGTAAGTATTTATATGTTGATGTGATTAATGAAGAAGGACTTAAATTTGTATGGTTTCATGGAAAGACATTGAAGTGGTCATGAAAATAAGGTGCTTGGAAGTGGATTGTAGTGTATCAAAGTGCTTAGGAAGGTTAGTCACTACTTTTTGGAATATATCATACTCGTCCTTTAGCCTACATTACAACCTATATAGTCCTACTTGATCCTAGACTTTTCAAGCTTAGATTAGTCAAGTATTACACCATGGGAAAGCCTATGGTATGTACTTAGATGGCATAAGAGTTATCTTTGCGAGAGTGATCAAATTCTTGCGATTTGAGAGTCCTTAAAATATAGTTGAACTAATATTTGAGTGTTGGACTCATTTCTCTATGTGGTTTATTGGTGACGGAACATGATTTTCGAAAGATTGGTAGAGACCTTGATTTTTGAGATGGCACAAGGAGCGAGTCATAGTGTGGAATAAATGGAGTCAAGTTTTGAGGCGAAGATGTTAGAAAAAATCACATGAATATTTTAAATAATCTTGGCATGAGTTTAAAACTTGAGGAAATGTATGAAGAGTGCATATGTTGGGTTCTAAGCATTCATATAAACCATTGTCATTGGTGTGATGCTTAAGTATGTGTTGAAATGTGTTTATTGCCTATGTGCTTAATTTTAAGTTGCCTAAGGACGAGCAAGAGTTTAAGTGTGAGGTGGTGATAAAGGATGAAATGTGCATGTTTTGAGTGTGTTTGTGTATTATTTCTTGTGTGAGTTGCGGGAGTTCACACCACTTTTGATGTGAAAATATGCTCATTATGTGTTTATTATGTGTAGGAACGAACTTGCACTCAAAAGGATCAAATAGGAAAAATATTGGTGAAATAAAAGCTTAAGAGAGAAATCGGGGATAGCAAAGTGAAGTTCACTTCACTAGACTGGGACTAGAGCAGAAGAAATCAGTTTCTCCAATCTGAATTAGGAGAAGCCAAACTACCCAAATCAACCCTATTTCATCTAAATATGATAGTTAGCCACATTTTTTAGGCAGAGAAGACATTGGGAGGCAAGAACACGCTTGTAACCAGGAGAAAGATTCAACTTCACGTTTTTTCCTCTTTCTTCCTATTTTTTCAATGTTAAGAATTCTAGTGTTGCATTTTACATACTAGCATGAATAGCTAATTTCTTATCTACGGTTTTGATGGAACCTTTTGGAAGATGAATTCTTGTTACGTAACTATATAATTGAGCCTTTGAATTTCTCGACTTGTTTAACTACGTGCTTATTTTAGTTGATTGAACAACTCTCAATTGACTGTGTCTATTTATTATGTATTGCTTGGAAAAGGGTACATATTTAGGTAGTTTTTGAACAACATCACTACTAACGTATATGAGGAATCAATACAAGGGTTTAAAGGTGGGACTACAAATAACAAAACTTCGATGCGATCGTATTGAGCAGTGAACTAGTGTCAACTAGTGTAGTTTGGAAGAATACGTCAAGTAAAATATGGTAGTTCCTCGGAAGAGAATTACGAGACCCGAATTACTCACGATCGGTAGAGAATACATAGGAAAATTTTATAGGAGACGTAGTGGGATAATTTCTGACGATTGGGGAAATTAGGCAAATTTTATAGGAGACGTAGTGGGGATAATTTCTGACGATTGGAGAAATTGTAACCCTAGACTTTTCCAATCTTGTCTCTCACCCTTAGTCTCATTAGTTGATAAATTTATTGCTTTTAATTGTTGCTAGTTAATTAGTTTAAAATAAGAATCACAATTTTTTAACTTAGGAGTTTTTCGAGCTTGACTACTTAGTGATATTGAACAGTTATAGCGAAACCTTAGTTCTCTATAGGATTCAACTCTTGACTCTTAGACTAGATTATATTTGCAGCGATCACTTATACTTTTAGGACTAGAGGTTGGCGTGATCAAGAGAGCTTTTAGAAGCTCAAGACTACCTTGACGACAACTCCAATTTTGATATTGCCTTCATGATTAGGGTTGTATATGGTCTATTGTGATGCCTCATGTGTTGGTCTTGGGTGTATGTTGATGAAGGACTGTAGGGTGATTACATATGCATCACGCCAGTTGAAGCCCCATGGGAAGAACTATCCGATGCATGATTTGGATTTAACAGCTATTGTGTACATGCTCGTGATTTGAAAGCATTACTTATATGGAGTGTCTAGTGAGGTGTACATAGATCATCGGAGCCTCCAACATCTGTTTAAATAGAAGGGTCTAAATTTGAGGTAGCGTAGATGGTTAGAGTTGTTGAAGGATTATGATATCACTATTCTTTATCATTCGAAGAAGGCTAAGGAGGTAGTAGACGCCTTGTGCAAGGAGTATGGGGAGTTTAGCGTTCATTTCCATTGTGGAGAGGCTTTTAGCTATGGATGTTCAGGCATAGGCCAATAGATTGGTGAGATTGGATATTTTAGAACCGAGCAAAGTCCTAGCTTGTGTTGTTTCATAGTCATCGTTGTTAACGCAATATGGCACGTCAGTATGATGATCCCTATTTTCTTGTCCATAAGGACACGACGCAGCATGGTGGTGCTAAGGAGGCGACTATTGGTGATGATGGTGTATTACGACTTTAGAGTCAAGTTTGTGTTCCCAATGTCGAGGGATTGAGAGAGTTGATTCCTGGGGAGGCTCATAGTTCATGGTATTCTATTCACTCATGTGCTACGAAGATGTATCATGATTTGAAGAAGAATTATTGGTGGAGAAGGATGAAGTAGGACATTGGGATATGTTTCACGGTGTTTAAATTGTCAACAGATCAAGTATGAGCATTAGAAATCAGGTGGTTTGCTTCAGAAGATTGATATTACGGAGTGGAGTGGGAGCACATTACTATAAACTTTGTGGTATAGTTGCCCCATACCTTGATGAAGTTTGATGCCATTTGGGGTCATTACAGATCAGTTGACCAAATCGGTGCATTTCATTCCGATTATGACTTCCTACACTTCAGAGAGATTGTCTCAGATCTACATCAGAGAGATTGTTCGCTTGTATGGTGTACCTATCTCTATCATCTGACAATGCGGCACTCATTTCACTTTGCACCTTTGGAGGGCTGTTCAGCATGAGTTGGGCATGCAGATGGAGTTGAGTACTGCATTTCACCCTCAGAAGGATGGGCAATTCGAGCGTACCATTCACATCTTCGAGGATATATTGAGGGGATGCACTATTGACTTCAAAGGCCAATGGAATCAGTTCCTACTTTTAGCAGAGTTCATCTACAACAAGAGCTATCAGTCTAGTATCCAGATGGCTTTATATGAGGCCTTATATAGGAGGTGATGTCGTTCTCCGATTAGTTGGTTCGAGCCCAGTGAGGCTAGGTTATTGGGCACATACTTGCTCTGTGATGCTTTGGAGAAGATGAAGTTGATTCAAGAGAGGCATCGCACAGCTTAGTTCAGGCAGAAGAGCTATGCTGATAGGAGAGTTCGTGTGCCATTCATGGAGGGAGAGAAGGTTCTTCTTAGAGTTTTCCCTATGAAGGGCGTGATGAGGGTCGGAAAGAAGGGCAAGTTGAGTTCGAGGTTTATTGGTCCTTTTGAGGTTTTGGAAAGAGTTGGCGAGGTTGCTTACAGATTTGGTTTTCCCTCTAATCTTTCAAGAGTTCATCCGGTGTTTCATGTTTCTATGCTTTGGAAGTAACATGAAGATAAGTCACATGTTTTGGACTTCAGTAAAATGCGGTTGCATGAGAATCTAGCTTATAAGGAAGAGCCAGTAGCCAATTTGGATAAGCAGGTTCGGAAGCTAAGGTCTAAGAAGATAGCGTCAGTCAAGGTCAAGTGGAGAGGCTAACTGGTCTAGGAGGCAACTTGGGAAACCGAGAATGATATGCGGAGTAGATACCCTCACCTTTTTGGCATTTCAAGTATAATTCTAAACCCGTTCAAGGATGAATGTTAAATCAAGAGCGGTAGAATGTAATGACTCAACCGATCATTTTGTGTATTTGAGCCCCATTTCCCCATTTGATATTTCCTGTATTATTTTTTGGTCATTTTGTAACTTGTAGCGATGATCGATTTGGTTCCGGGAAGGTTTTGAAATGAATTGGACCACTTAGTTCTATTGTTGGATAACTTAAAGAGTTCCCCAAGGTTTGAATTTTGTGTTAACGACCTCATATACATATATTGAAGGTTTCAATAGGCCCGTATGGTGATTTGGAACTTAGGTGTATGCCTGGATTTGGATTTAGAAGTTCCTAGGATGATTTGACTCTTTTTGCCAAAAGTTGGCAATTTGAAGGTATAGAAATTTCTTAGGTTTGACCATGGGTTGACTTTAGGAATATCGGTTTCGGATTGTTGATTTGGGCTGTGAATAGGTCTGTTTTGTCATTTGAAACTTGTGTGCAAAGTTTGGATGTAATCTGGATTGGTTAGGCTTGAATAGGATGCTGGGGTTGATGTTTGGAAGTTCTTGAACTTAAGAGAAGTTCGAAGTATGTTTTGATCCTTGATTCGTTGATGTGATGCTATCATATGTGGTTGGAGGCTTTGGATATGTTGAGGTAGTGTTTATGGACTTGTTGGTATGATTGGACGAGGTCTCGGGGGCTCAGGTGCATTTTGGATTGGTTTTGAACCATTTGGAACGGTTGAGGTAGTTCTTTTCTAGTGCATCACACCTGTTGAGGTTTGGGTGTAGGTGCGAGGTCATAGGTGCGACTAGGCTATCACATACAGAGTTGAGGTGTTATGGGGAAGTTTCGCTTTTGCGAAGAGAGGGTCGTTGTGCGAAGGCGCACCTACAAAGAACTGGTCACACCTGCGATGCGCACCTATAGAGAAATAGTCGCACCTGCGTTGTCGCAACGCATGGGTCGCTGAAGTGAGTGATCGGCAACTTAAGTGGGATTCGCAGATACAAGGGTTTGATTGCAGAAGCGGTGTCACAGAAGTGACCATTTGCCTGCAAATGCTGAATGGCTGGGTAGATATTATATTTTGAGAGTTTAGCTCCTTTTCTCATTATTTATAGTTTTGGAGCTCAGCTAGAGGTGATATTTGGATAGATTTTCATCACTACTTTATGGGTAAGCATTAATATCATGTAGCGTCTCAGACAAACCCTTCTCGCTATATTGAAACTCTCTAAGAATAGTCCTTAGATACATAACATTTATCACATAGTTTTCTTATATCCCTTCACGACATCATCTCAAACTGTCAGTGGCGAACAACTAACATGTTCACAATAGCCAATACAAACGAATGGAAAAGAATTGAAGTTTAGAGTTCAAGCTTAACCAAAGTTGCACGATAAGGAAGCAAGAAAGTAAAGTTTCCTAATGCCTTGTAGCCTCTCGAAGATAAGTACAGACATCTCCATATTATTCCGCAAGACTTTACTAGACATGCTCATGACCCATAGAATCTATTGAACCTAAAGCTCTGATACCAACTTGTCATGACCCAAAATTTCCACCAAGTCATGATGGCACCTAACTCAAACCACTAGGTAAGCCAACCAATTCAAAACACAGTCTAAGCCATAAATCATTAAATAAGTATTAAAATAAAAATACAGAATTCTTAATATAACTATTCCCAAGGACTGGCAGTACTAGTCATGAACAACTAAGATTTGAATTATAACGTTGGCAAGAAGCAAATATATCATCTGTTCAAAAGTTACATAAACAAAAATACATATCCTATACTACCATGAACAAAATGATAGTAGATGGCTGGAATGTTGAAGTCTCCAATGCTCAGCCTCGAACTTGGCAGCTACTTTGCTCTAAATATCTGCATGCAAGCTGCAGAAGTGTAGTATGAGGACAACTGACCACATGTACTCAGTAAGTATCTTGACTAACCTCCGTGAATTAGTGGCGAGATTTAGTGTCACGACCCAAAATCCCACCAAAGGTAGTGATGGAACCTAACCTCAAAGACTAGGTAAGGCTATCATACAATAATATAGAAAGAAGTGAGATAAAGCTCCAACAAAGCCAATACAGTGGTACATAAGTCAAACTTCCAAAACCAAGTGGTAAAGAGTCATGAGCTCGAAACCGAATACATAACGAGTCTTAAAAGTACAGTAATGTCTGAAAGTAATACAACGGTATGAAATAACAGAAAGGGACTCCAAGGGTCTGCGACGTCCATGCAGTACTACCTTGAATCCTCTCAAACATTCAAAAGCTCACTCCTGAGGTTCGCTACTACCAACAGCCGAATCTATACAAAAATATGCAGAAGTATAGTATAAGTACATAACAACATGTACTAAGTAAGTATCAATACTAACCTCGGTGAAATAGTGATGAGGTTCAAGTCATATGATACTTACTAGTCCGATAATCTATGCAATATATCAAATAACTAGCTCCAAGAATATAACAAGATGTAGTACCCTCATCCAAGAGTTATCAGCTCATCAGTAGTAACTCAACTTTGGCAAAAGAATTACCAGTTAATAAGAGAGTCATAGAGTAGAATATTAAAAACAACGTGAAATCATGTAAAATGCGTGAAAAACATAAAGAATTCACTTGTATGATCAAGAATGCCACCCTTATACTCCACTCATCATCAAATAAGAATGCCACCCTTATACTCCATCAAAATCAATCACACCAATCATAATACCACAATCCACGTGTACATTATCACGAGAGAAACATGAGAGGGCGAGCCTAGGGGGATGGATCCATATCCACACGCTACACAGCAAAAACCTCGTGCCATAACAATAACAATATCATCATAATCGAGATTGCCACCTTATACTCTACACATCATCAAAATCAAGGATGCCACCCTTATACCGCACACATCATCAAAATGATAATATCCATATGGAAGAGACCCTGTGCCAACACCAATCGATCCGCTCAACATGTCCATATGTGCCACATTCATAAAAAATTCAAGATAACAATTTCTCATCAAGTGACATAATCTCACAGTTCATCAATAAGGTGCATAAGGACATGAAAATAATAAAGTGCATATGTGTGCTCACGATATAAGACATGATTACGGCTAAATTAATTGAGCAATGATTCCACAAATGCCCATCTATACTAATTAGGAGATAATAATCCTAAAACATGATCTCTATCATGAATGGATAAGCTCACGTACTCATACAAAGGATTACACATGTATCATAGAAAGCACACAGTCGAATTAAGGCATAGTAGAAGCCTAGAGTCTAATGCGGTCATTTCATACATAGCACCCTCATGTACGCTGGTCGCCTCGTATATACATCACTTTGCATACATATCATTAGACAAATAAGGTTCAATCATAAGGGTTATTTGCTCACACAAGATTAGGCAAGATATTTACCTCAAATGAGAAAAATCAACCCTCTAAAATCGCCTTTCCTTTAGAAACAACCTTTGACCAGCTTGAATCTAGCAAAAAACAACTCAATAACGTCAAAAAAAGCGATAAGAATCAATTACGAACAATAAAGCTTCAATCTTTATTCATATCCTCAAAGTCAACAAAAGTCAACTCGAGCTCACATAGTCAAAACGTGAGTCAAGAGTAGATATCGACTACCCATTACCCCACGAGTCAAACTATATGATTAGATTCCAAAATTGAGTCCAAATCGATTCTCAAATCCCCAATTTACACTCTCCAAAATTATTGTCAAAATCCCCAATTTCTCTTTCAAATCTCATAATCTATGTGTAATAATCCATGGGGTAGCAAGATATAATGTCAAAATTAAGTAGAAATCACTTTCCCTCCTACCTTATGTGAAAATCCTCTTCAAAAATTGCCCCTCTCCAAGTCTATGGTTCAAAATATGAAAGAATGGGCTAAAATCCCGAAATAAGTCACTTATAGGTTTTGCCCATCGATACGATTCGCGAACGTGGCCGCTACCTCGCGTTTGCAAAGCACAAAATGCAACAACCACAAATTAACTCTTCCCAAATGCGGCTTCAACCTCGTGAATGTGATGCGATGTTTCCCCAAGACTACACGAATGTGAGCTACCTCCTGCGAACGTGAAGGCCAACCTCCAGTCAGCTCCCAACCTGCCTCCCTTCTACGTGAATACAACCACCTAGGCGTGAACGCGAAGGCCAATCTGCCACACCCATCGTGAACACGACCCCACTCTTGTAAATGTGAAGAAGAAAATATGCCCAGCTCAAAAATGCACTCCGCAATCGCGATACAATCTCCGCGATCGCGAATAAAGGCCTGACACAAACAAATATTTGCAATTCCAACAATGCTCCGGGTGGTTCGAAACTCAGCTGAGCCTCCCGAGACCCAGTCCAATCAGACTACCAAGTTCCAAAACATGACACGGGCCTACAAAACACGTAAAGTAACATCAAAATCACAAATTGCACCTCAATTAAAACTTAATGAACTTTCCAAACTTCCAACTTCCAAATTCACGCTGAACCATGTCTAAGCAACTCGCAATGACCACAAATTTTACACACAAGTCATAAATCACCACACATACCTATTCAAAGGCTCGGAATCCCAAACGGACCACGATAACCACAAAGTGTACTATGAGTCAAACTTATCAATTTTTGAAACCTTCAAATCATCACCTATCAGCAATTCGCCTGAAAATATCCTAGGAACCTCCAAATTCAAATTCGGACATACGTATAAGTCCAAAATCACCATACAAACCTAATAAAACCATCAAAACACAAATATGAGGTCGTTTACACAAAAGTCAATCCTTAATTAACTATTATAACTTAAGCTTCCAAAATGAGACTAAGTGTCTTAATTCACTCCAAAACTTTCCGAAACCAAACCAACCATCCCTGCAAGTCACAATACAGAAAACGACCATACGGAAAGCATCAATTAGGGGAAACGGGGCTCAAATATGCAAAACGACTAGCCTTTAGGCAAAGCCACTCACTTAATATAGCCTAACCAATTCATAAGTATAGAAGATAATAGCAAGGAAAAAACCAGAAACAAGACAAAGAAACAACGATTATCAACAAAAAGTTACATTTTAAGGAATAAAGGTGACAACATGATATTTCCAACTTTTCGGGTCAAAACGTATACCTACTACACCAAATCCATATACAGAAGAAGGGATGCACCTAGTAGCACTAACTCAAATACTCCTCGTGAGGGTAGAGTGTTTATACAGGACAAGATTTCCAATTCCATAATAATTACTATTTGGTAATCTTATGTTTGTCTTTATATGAGTCCAATATATCAAGGTAAGAGGAGGACTCTTTCTTTACATCAATTTGACATCTTCCAAGTGTCTAACAGTTCATTAACAAGTACCATGCGTATTAAGGAAATATCTTAAAGCATGTGGAGAAAATATACATGTAGGTTGCATGTATGAATGCATAATTATACTTCCACTTGTCCACGACTCAATTCAACAATTCACAATAATGTTGCATCGAGAAACCCGATACAACATTATTGTAGAGTGCAACCCGATCCCATGTCCATATTGTGCGGTGATCCAATCATAATACCATGTGACACGCACCCGATCCCACATTTTTGCAACTTGCACCAAGATCCTACAATAACAATCAACACAAAAGGTAACAGCTTTATGCATAGATGTAACAGTAATAAACAAGGTAGAAAGCATAGATGCAATAGTAACAAACAAGGTACAAGGCATAATGTAATAGTAATTAACAAGTTGGAAAGCATAAATGTAATAAACCAAGTAAAATACACAAAGGTAACAATACCAAATAAAGTAGCATACACATTTGTAGTACAAGGATGAACAGTCATAATATGATGCATGTCTCTCGTCCACGCCTACACAGAAACACCCTTCGTGCCATGACACTCCTCCTCGTCGAGCATCAAAACACCTTTCGTGGAAATATCATATCAAACCGCATGGAAATATTAATTATGCAAATATCATATCAAATCACACACAAATATCCATCCTGTCAAATGGCACAAAAATATCCATTGTGCCAAATATAATAATATCAAGAAGCACGGAAACATCCTTCGTGCAATTCACTCTTTCTCACAAGCACGGCAACACCCTTCGAGCATTTTACTCTTCTTCACCAAGCATAATCAATACAATACCAAGCAAGGTGGGAAGCATCAATACAATCAAGAAGATTGGATAAACATAATACGACAAGAGAGAGATAATCATCATGTTTGCACCAATTGATAAACCAACATATCAATAGCCATGTTGCTCAAATATCTCATAAGTCTTCTCTACGCTTTCTTACATAAAAAATGAAGCCTAAGTAGTACAAGGATAACATTTTTAGATATGGGTTCTTGATATGAGTCATAACCACTTATCAATCTTATGCCTAATCATAATCTCTAGCATAAATAATTATACTAATATAGTCATAAAAGTAAGTGAAACATAAGTCAAGAAGATCACAAAGTTCAATAACTCATTATCATCAAGAAACCTAGAAATTTCCCCCAACATGTATAACTACGGCACACGCATATATGCTTGTCATCACTCATATACGTCACTCCCTCATGTACCAAACACCTCATATTTGGAAAATTCTCTCAAACCAAATCTAGGCAAGACACTTACCTCATTCGGGCTATTCTAAAGCTCCAAAACTGTTTTCTCTTTAGAGATCACCTCCAAACGACTTGAATCAAGCAAAATAACACTTTAAAAAGTCAAGAAATGCTAATAGAAATTACCCCAATCAATACAACTTCAGTCTTTGATGAATATCGAAAAAGTAAAATTTAATCTAGGGCCACATGGTCAAAACCCGCAACCAAGACCGAATCTCTATGGCCCATAACCCCACGGTCTAAATATGTGATTAGTTTCCAAATACGATGTAATAACCCGACCAGTCATTTTGAGTTTTAGCATCATGTTTGGCTGTTTGAAACCTTTTATTAACTTTATATTATGTATTATAACTTGTGATATGGTTGGTTTCGAAGTTACGAGATGTTTGGGATTGATTTGGAAGAGTGATTCTTAATTCGGAAGTTTTAAGTTGGAAGAGTTAACCAAGGTTTGACTTTTGGAAAAACGACCTCAGAATCAGGATTTGATGGTTTCAATAGGTTTGTATGGTGATTTTTGATTTGGGAATATTTTTGGATTTGAATTTGGATGTTCCTAGAAGGTTTTGGCTTTATATGTCGAAAGTTGGCAATTTGAAGAACTGGAGAGTTCATAAGTTTGACTGGAAGTTGACTTTGGTATTATCGGACTAGGATTGTTGTTTTGAGACCTTATATAGGTTCATTTAGTTAGTGGGAACTTGTGTACAAAGTTTTTTTTGTGATCAGCAGAGTCAAAGTGTGATTCGGATAAGCTCGACGAAGTTGGAGAATTTGAAACTCAAGAGAATGATCTTCTATTCGCCGTTTTGACTTTATCTGCAGTGTTTTGAGCCATTGGATAAGTTTGAATTTTCCATTTGTACTTGTTGGTATGATTGGACAGGGTCCCAAGGGGCTAGGGTCTGATCTGAGGTGGTTTTAGACCATTTCTATATATTTTGGAGCTGCTATGTTGCTAGTGTTCTGCAGTGCTTCGCGATCGCAAAGCTAAATTTGTGATCACAGAGAAAGATCTGGCCAGCTGGGGCTATGTGCTTCGCATTCTCATTGGTTCCTTTGCAGGTCTACGCGTTCGCATTTCATTGGTCGTGTTCGCGTAGAGGGGGCGCATTGTTGGTGTTTGGTAATCACGTTTGCCGTTGGTCAGACATGTTCCCGATGTGTGGGAACAGTAGGACTTCGTGATCGCGTGGCCTCTTTCGCGATCATGTAGGGAATTTTCTTGGGCAGCAGTGGTTTGTGCTTCATGAATGTGAGGCTTGTGCCGCATTCGTGAAGGGTACTTCTGGGCAGATTATTTAAGATGTCATTTTGGGACTTTTAACCATTCTTCTATGTTTGATCCCTAGACTTGGATAGGGGAAACTTTCCATGGATATTTTCATACAAGGCAAGAGGATAAGTGATTTCTACCTTTTGTGATTATATTTCAAGGATCTGCATGGATTTCTACATCTAAAACGGGGGATTGAAAGGAAATTTGGGGTTTTTGTCTAAACTTTAAGAGAGTGCATTATGGGTTTTTGACCATCTATTTGGACATGAATTTAAAACTAATCACATATTTAAATTCGGTAGGTTATGGGTCATCAAATTTTGGTATTGGTTTTGGATTTCGGGTACACGAGTCTGGGTTGACTTTTGTTGGATTTTTGAATTCATCAAAGATCAAAGCTTTATGTAGTGGGATCACTTCCTAGCCCCGAAAGGTAAGTCTCTTGCCTAACCTCATTAAGAGGGACACCCGTAGGTTTTGACTTGATTACTATGTGTTTATGATATTGGGGTTGGTGTATATACGGGGTGGCGAGCGTATATGCACTTACCAAATTTATATCATGTCCGAGATAGAATTGAGATATTTTATGCCTTGTTTGATTATGTTCTCATTTGATTCATGATTTTTTGGCTTGTATGACTAAGCTCACGCTTTTATTCATGTTAGAGATCAAACCTAGGTTTATGATTATTTATGTAAGCATGGGAACTTGTTCTTGATATGTCGAATTGCTTGAATCGTCCGTAGTTATATAGAAATTCCATGAGCACATATCCGCATGATTATTATTAGGTCATTGTGCATCTTTTATCTATTAATTCTTGGGCACATAAATATGTAATATATTTGGATATTTGAATTGGACTGAGATTGTGGAACGAAAGGCAAGGTCGTGCGGTTGAAATACAGTTATGGCACAGGACATGATGAGCAAATATTTTATTATAATTGAGCTATCAAGCTCCTTTTTGCACTGGGATTTGGTGTCGTCCCTCTTAATTCAGGTGATTACCCATGTTACATTGGGCCCTGTGAGCGTGGTCCATACATGGATTTTGTATCGGGTTATGCTGATACATGGATTTTGTATCAGGTTATTCTGATACATGGATTTTGTTAAGCCTATTTACATACGTTTATTAAACTTAGAGCAGGAATTCATCAACGTATTTGTACCATTAGAGGTTATATTATCTTAATTAGCTTCAAATACTTCTTGCTAAATAAAAAATTACACCACTCCACTGTTATGAATTTTACTTATATATATGGGGAGCCTCGACTCCGATGATTGAAGCATACCATCTTTGAATACCATATCTGAGCAACATCATGATTATCTCTTAAATGGAAAGTACATGCTTTATATCTTTTGACTATTTGACATCTTTGATACCTATCGATCTTGAGGATATTTATTGTTACAGTTCCAGACTTTGTTATTTATATCTGTGTTGTAAGTATCTCGATGCCTATAACCTCGCCTCTACTTCTCGGAGGTTAGACTAGGTACTGACTATGGTGTACTCATACTATGCTTTTGCATATTTTTGTGTAGGTTCTAAGATTAGTATTGGGCATACCATTAAGTGAATAGGAGCACCATCTTTGAGAATTAGTAGTGAGTTGCTATACTTGATCTGATCCTCAGCACATGGAGTCCCTCTCCCCTACTTACCTATTTCTGTCTTTTGTATCTTTTCCGGACAGGTGTTTGCTCAATTGGTAATAGTTACCCTTTTTGGATGCTCGTGATGTAGTGACACCGGGTTTTGGGGCTATACAGGTGGTTGCGGTCATGTTTAGACTTTGCCTAAAATAGTTTTATCTTGTTATCAGTTTGAGATTATTTATGTTCTTATGATATTGAGAATTTTGTTAAGATTTGGTTAATATGCTTTAGATTTGTGTTTGTGTTGGCTTGCCTAACAAGCGGGTTAGGCATCATCGCAACCATTGGTGGGATTTTGGGTCATGACAAGTTGGTATCAGAGCTCTAAGTTCTAAGGGTATCACGAGTCACGAGCATGTCTAGTAGAGGCTTATAGATCAATACAGAGACGTTTGTACTTATCTCTGAGAGGCGAGATAATAGGAAATTTCCCTTTCTTGATTCCTTATTGTGCAACATTATCTCAACTTGAAGCCTATATCTTCAATTCCCTCCTACTTGTTCGTGCGCGATGTTGAGCACTCGATATCAATTGAGATCCGACGAGTTCTAGTGATGTTGCACCGATAGTGTGGGATTTTTTTCCTACATTAAGGGCTGACTACTATTGTTGCTTTTTGGAGGGGTATCCATCTATAGTCACCCCCGTGTTGGTATTGCCCATGAGTTTTGGGCCTTACATAGCATATAGTGATGCTTTACGCGTTAGTTTTGGCGCGGTATTAGTGCAGAGTGGTAAGGTGATTGTTTATGTGTCATGACAGTTGAAGCCCATAAGGAGGACTATTTGGTTCAAGATTTGGGAGTTTGGCATTTATTCCAATGGAGGAGAAGTATTTTGGGCTATGAAAGTCACGACTTTAGTTTATAGTATTGTGAGATTTGGGCATTTCTAAGCATAGTTGAGTTCTTGCTTGTGTGGTTGCGTAGTTCTCTTTGTTTGAGCGCATTAGAGCTTGACAGTGTGATGATATACATTTTCTTATCCTTGTCACGACCCAAACTCCCACCAGAATCATGACGACGCCTCACTGCTTGCTAGGCAAGCCATCAATCAATAAACAGTAATAAACTCAAATAACGGTATTAAATTGTCTCAATAGTGGAATAATCATAAATAACTGAATCGAATAGACATTATACAACTAAAAGCAAACCATGGTCTGGTGTGAATGAGCACAGGAGCGGAGTCTAATCATCAACACACAGTACTGTTTGAAAGATAGAATAGTAATAACATAAAGCTAATAGAAAAGGGACTTCAAGGCCTGCGAACAGGAACAACAGCTACCTCGAAATCTCCAAGAACTCATACTGGTGCCACTCCCTATAAATCACCTCTCTCAGCAACACCTAGATCTGCACATAAAGTGCAAAGTACAGTATGAGTACAACCGACTTCATGTAATCAATAAGTAACAAGCTTAACCTCGGGTTGAAAGTGGTGATAGGCTCGGCAATGTCAAATACTTATTTTCAATAACCAAGTACAACAATAACGGTATAGTAACGGTAAAAAAAGTAGCTCAAGTAATAGTAAATTCAACTTTTTAACAAATAGATAAAATAAGCGTGCTTTTCAAGAATATCATTAAGGCATAAATTCTTCCTCGTATATCACAAAAATATGGTTTTATCAATTTAATAGTGATTTCATGTTTAACACATCAAATAGAGACATCAGATACTAATAAGCGTGATGGAAGGAAACACAGCCTGGTACCTGCATGACAAATATACATGCTAGAATCAACAATTTCTCAATTAAATCATCAAGAATATCAAATCTCATCACATATATAGTGACTGGCTCAATTGTTCTTCATTGAACACACACAACTACACTCAGCATTTACGGTGCCAGACACAAGTCTCTCACCCAAATATATATATATGACCCTGTGCCTGCGCCCATGGTTAATACCTGACTCCGGAAGAACGGGTCCTTGCCCAAGCGCTGACCAGATCTAAGTCAAAGATCAATATCATTTAGCCCAATATGGACCGGGCACACGCGTCACCTCATAATCAATACCACTTAGCTCAACGTGGGGCCTGGCGCACGCGTCACCTCATAATCAATATCAAATCGTCTCTATGGCCCAAGATCAGTCATTAACCGCTCAAATCTCAAATATTCACATCTCACAATACTCAGCTCAATCCGTGTTACACATATAAGGGCATCAAGAGCATGTGAAATAACAAGTAAAGAGTGTTGATACTCAATTTTGCCCTCATATTTTTCACTTAGTATATTTTATAACATATTTTTATATATTTCAAACAATATTTAGAGAATATATTCTTGTACTACAATTCTGTGACATGTTTTAAATATCAATCTATTATTTTCATAATGCGTTTATCAAATTATTATCATGGAAGTTTTATACAAATAATTTTTATTTACATTATAAGCATTTTTAATTGATTTTAGCATGTTTAATTGATAAATATTTATTTATTATTTCATCAAAATTATTTTTGAATGATTAGTTGTTCAAACTAGATATATATATATATATATATATATATATATATATATATATATATATTTCATGCATATTTTATAGTATTTAACATCAATTATACAATTTTATTTGCATTTTAAAACCATTTACATATTATTTGCAATAATACCCTATGTTTTATAAATAATTATATTTATTATGTCATTTAGTTCAAAATTGCATTTTTTATATTTTTACAATTACAATTTACCATTTTAAAAGTGTTAATTCCATAAGTAGCATTTTTATAATTTTATTATCTATTTTATTTTCGTATGTTTTAAGTCAAGGCCCAGTATAGGTTCAAAATTCGGACCCAATCTCAGGACCAACCACCCCAGACCCAAAACCAAACGACCCCTTTGCCCAAATTGCCATTTATGACCCGTATCTACCTCACCTCATTCATTAAAATCACAGTCGTTGGTCTCTCAAGATCAATGGCTCACAATAGACCCATCATTCTCTTTATATCCTCTTACCCAAACCCTAATCCCCAGTTCCCATTCCAGCCATGCTCAAACTCTCTCCTCATCTCTCACGATAAACCCTAGCCGGCCTAATAAAATCCCTATCTCCATTTCCTTTTCCCTGATGGAATCGGAGATTTACTTACCTTTTATGGCTTCCATCGCTGGTACTCGTCTATTTACGGCAATTTTCAAGAGATTCCGTTTGAATCTCTGGTTCAAAGAAGTATGTGGTTCGAACCCGAGCCGAATACGTGTGAGGTAATTGATATCTTTCTTCGTGGGGTTATTACTGAGATTCACTACCTTCTCCGACTGATTCCAGTTGAATTATTGTTTGTCGTGCCCTAATTTAAGTTGGATTCAGTTTGCATGCACATTCTTTACCATATTTGCCTAAGGTTTTCCGGTTAATTGATTTGGTTTGGGATTATTTAATTCTTTTCCTTCTTTGGATAGCGTGACTCTAGTGCTATATAAATCCCTCCCTTTATTTCTCTTTAGGGCAGACTTTAGTCACTAATCTCTCTCACTCGCACTTGTTCTATTTTATTCTAGTTTTTTGAAAATACTATGTTCGATTTGGTTCTTGGCTGGGTGAATGACAAGGCCATCGTGTTATTGCTCAATAACCTCCGCTGGTGCAAGCACTGCTCGGAGCCTATTGGGCTTATATGAACTCTAAAGCACCAAAGACCTGGGGTTCTAACCGTTCTCCTTCAATTGTTGCTACTGAAATGCAACTGAAACTCTTACTTTCTCACTCTTTTGCTCATTTATCTTTGCAACTGGTTAGTTCTCTAAATCCCACAGTTTAATTATTAATTCTCTACTTGTTCGTGGTTATGTGTATTCTATGTACCATTACTTTCTGAATTCTTATCAAAATAGAAGAACATGACTTGGGTTTCTTTGTAATTTGTGAAATCCAATACTATACCAAGTTGTATGCTTTGCTGCAATTTTGTTGTCAAATGTTGTTTGAGGATCCATTTCTGTTAATGTTAAGTCTTCCTGAGTCTAAACCTTTAAGGTAATCTTTTGTTACATATAGTTGTTCTAGCCATATGTAATTGACCTGTAGAATCTCTGACCTTTTGGAATCAGGTGGATACATGCTAATTAAGTCGTTATACTCATTGAATTGTGTTCACAAAAACTTATTTGCCTTGAATTTTCATGTTATGTCTTTCCTGTAGGGACTTATGTTTGTTATATTCTCTGTGATTAAATCCTGCCGACTCCATGAGGTCTATCTTTGTGATGTAGTCACTTTGAACTAATTTTATGGACCTGATAAACCATCAAATGTGTGTTTGTTCTACTGGCTCTATGCATTCTACATACCCCTTCATGTTGTGTACGCATGTGGGAACCTTTTCATGTGGTTTTATGAGCCTGAGGAACTCTCAAATGTGCTCTTATCTTGTTTATGTGTTGTTAACCTCTTAAACATCACATCCCATGATATTAGTTAGAGACTCCCATTTTTTGTTAGTTTGTAACATTAAGGATCCTATGTGCATATGTTCTTGCCTAAATTTGAAGCCTCCTGGATAACTGATTTGCATAGGCTTTCACCTGTATTCTTTGCATTCATGTTGGTTGTTTGTCGTAATGGGTAAATAAAATAGTTTCCTTCTAAGTTTTAGGCCTCGTCTGTTGGGCCAAGTTTGTTATTGGGTCTGAAGCATATTGTCAACATGATTTTTCTTTGCACTAGGAGTTTGGTACTGCCGTCCGCAAGAAGTTATAAGTCTATTTGAAGGCCTAAATGTGTTACTGAGTTATTTATATTTATATTGGGCATGTAACTATTTTTATTTGGTTTGTAACAACTTGTAAAGACGGATGATGGGAAAAATAGTTATAAGGGACCTGAGGTAGTTTATTTCTCGCATAAATGGGTAGTAAACATGCCTATAGGATCAAATGATCTTTCCTGCTACTTGTCCATCTTGCTTTACTTCTGCGTGTTACTTGTTAATAGATATCATGCCTATAGGACCTTCAACTTTGCATATCCGGTAAGAAATCATGAATTTAGGACCTCAAGCAATTGATAATTAGACATTGCCCATGTGATTTACAATATGATTTAGAAAGCATGCCTACAGGACCTATCATGTATTCACTCATTCGACTCTTTGCTATATTACACCTAGAAATCATGCCATAGGATTCAACTTAGCTATCATTCCTATAGTATCCTATGTTAAGTAATTAAAACCATTTGTGCTACCATGTTCTTAACAAATCACGCCTAGAAATCATGACTATAGGATCCATAAACAAGAACTTATATCACTTAATTGCTGTATCGTTTAAAAAACAGTCTAAAACATGATCATTTAGAGATCCTGCCTAAAGGACTTAAATAATGAGACCTACTTTGTTTGATTATCCATGTATAATTCATGAACTTGATTAGTTACAACTAGTCATCCACAACTTTCCATAGAAATCATGTTTTAGGTCTAATAATTCAATAATGCATGAACTCATAACTGTTCGTCTTAATCTTACGACTAGAAGAGCATTTCATAGGGCGATTCACTTATCAGTTCTACCACTGGCCAATAATTGTTAATTGATAATTGTCTGACATTCATATGAGTCTACTTGTGAAGGTAAACATGAGCCCTTTTATGCTAATTGTGCTTATGTGAAGTCCTATTTGTTCTAACTACATATATAGTGGTCAAATACCTCCTAGACCATAGGCACAGGACGGGTAGGCACGTATAGGGTACGAATTAGAATTGAGTTAGTGCACTTCAGGTAAACAACTTAAATACAATAATCGGGTAGCTGGAAATGATAGTTTGTGTTCGCTGGAAAATATGAGCAACCATTGCACATAAAGGTTGCGAAGTATTATTTATGTTGCACAGGATGATCCTTTAGGCTAAAAAATCTTGGGCCTCCCGTCGTGTCCGATTGTTCCTTGTACGTTTAATGTTGTTAAGAAGTTAGATTTATCTAAATTCAGCACTTATAGTCCAAAGAGTTGTACGAAAGAATTTTATTAGTGAATGAAGTGTACTCTTATAAATCATGACCTTTACATTATTTGTGTATTATTTCTCCCAGTTAATTATTCCATCCGATTCCACCTAGAATAACTAATCACATACTTATACCTTATAATGGATTAACTTGCATGCTCACTTAGAATAATTAATTTGATAAATCCCACATAGTTTAGAATTCGACAGGGAACTGCAATTGTAGTGCCTAACACCTGCTTTTCGAGGTAATTTAAGCCCTTACTTGATCTTTGGTAATATAAATTAGTTAAATAGAGTTATTTGCAAATAGGTGCCCTAACGCACCTTAAAAATCGTTAGGGGGCGACTCTTCTCTTTTAAATACGCTTTAAAAGAGTTGTCACATGTTAAAACCCGTTTTCGCGAGAAAACGGGACGTGACAAAGAGTGCATACAGACAGAGATACAATACACGAATGTAATATCATGACTGAGAATATGACTACAATTAAGGCAAACAGCTCAATATAGCAAGAAAGCCCTATCATGTCTCAAACAAATAATCACATAATCTAGACATGATTTCTAGCATGAATAATAGCTCAAGTAGTCATAAAAGTAGAGAAAGCACAAAAATAATGAGGCATGATAGCAAAACAAGGCACATAATAACTTAAGATCTACCCGGATCATGAATAATCTCGGTGTATGCACATACACCCGTCACCTAGCATGTGTATCACCCCCGACATATCTCCAATATCATAGCTAACGGGGAAATTACCCTCAAAGAAAGATTAGACAAGTTACTTACCTCAAAGCACGTGAATTAATACTCCAAAAAGCCCTTCCAACGCGAAACGTCCTCCAAACGGCTCGAATTTAGTAAAAAGAAAACTCAATAACATCAAACACAGTTATAGAAATCGATTCCAAGTAATAAATCTCCAATCTTTATCAAATTGCCATAAGTCAACCTGAGCCCACTTTCCGAACCCAACCAAAGTCACAAATCCCAATTATCCATTGGAATACGAGTTCAAATATACAGGTTTCATCGAAATCCGAGTCCAAATCAGGGTTCAAATTTCACTTTAATCATTCTCCAAAATTTCTAAAAATACCCCAATTTTCTCCCTTAGATTTCATTAACCAAAAGCCAAAATCAAGAGCAGAGTCATGAATAATAATCAAATCCGAGTTAAAAGCACTTACGCAATCCATGTAGGTGAAAATTGCCCCAATCCAAGATACCAATCTCAAAATATAATAAAATGAAGCCAAACCCTCGATTAAAGTATTCTGACCAGCGATTATCACTTCTGCGGATACTAGCTCGCATCTGCAGCTTGCTTTTGATAAAAAAGGCTTGCTCCTACGAGCTTTACTAAAAATTCGACCTTCAGCTTCTGCGGCCCAAGTTCCACTTCTGCGAACATAGCAACACACACCTATGCCAAATGCTCTACACCAGCGAACACTGCTGCCCTCCGACATCCTTCGCATCTACGACCCTCTGCCCTCATATGCGGACTTGCACTTGCGGACCAAACCTCACAGGTGCGAAAACACCAGACCAGAACTGCCATTAAATTTCAAAATGCTCTGAAACACATCTGAGGCTCTCGACACCCCGTCCAATTACCCCAACATGTCCTAACACCTTCCGCAAACCTATCCAAAGGATTAAAACACTGAAATTAACATCAGAACCAAGAATTGCCAATCAAGATCAATCTCTTAAGTTCATAAACTCCCAGCTTCAATCCAAGCGTCGATTCAAGCCTAAACAATTCGGAATGAATCTAAACTTTGCACATAAGTCGCAAATGACATAAAAACCTTATTCCAGCCTCCGGAATAATAATTTGAACCCGATAGCCTCAATGTAAACTTCCAGTCAAACCTATGAACCTCCAAAATCTTCAACTTTCCTACTTTCGTCAACTAGAGCCAAACTAACCTAGAAACCTCCGAATTCCAATTCGGACATACGCATAAGGCCAAAATCACCATACAAACCTACTGAAACCATCAAATCACCAATCCGAGGTCGTTTACACAAAATTCAAACCTTGGTAAACTCTTATAAGTTAAGCTTCCAACCTTAGAACTAAGTGTTCCATTTTACTCCAATACTTCCTGAAACCAAACCAACCATCCCCCTAAGCCACATGGCAACAAATAAAGTTAGGAGGAGATCAAATAGGGTAACACGACTTAAATAAACAAAATGACTGGCCGGGTTGTTAGATTCTCCCATAGTTAATAAAACATTCATCCTCGAACAGGTCTAGAATCATACCTAGGATATCAAAAAGGTGAGGATATCTGCTCCGAATATCATGCTCCGTCTCCCAAGCCGCTTCCGCAACCGGATGACCTCTCCACTGAACCTTCTCTGATGCAATATTCTTCAATCTCACGTCCCAAAACTGCCTATCCAAAATGGTCACCGGTCCTCCTCAAAAGCCAGATTATCATCTATCTGCACTGAACTGAAATCTAACACACGCAATAGATCCTCATAGTACTTTAGAAGCATGGAAACATAAAATACTGGATGTATTCCGGATAAGCTGAGTGGCAAAGCAAGTTTGTAGGACACCTGTCACGGCCCAAAACTCACATGTCATGATGGCGCCTATCGCAATACTAGGCAAGCCAACATTAATATTAAGCTCACGCATTTAAAATTTGGAAAAAAAAATACTAATATAAGTTTGAAAGAAAATCCCATAAATACTGAATGAAAACACCACAATTCAATACAGAATTTTTCAAAATTCGAGTGTCGCCGAGTACATGAGCATCTAAATAACAACATAGTCTGACTGCAAAATACACTATCTAGGAAGGTAGAACAGAATAAGCAAAACTAAAAGACAAAGGAGGAGAGTCAATGTTTGCGGATGCCAAGGTAGCTACCTCGAAAATCTTCGAACTGATAAAGCTCCAAAATCAGCAACCACCGTACCCAAAAATAGTTGGATTTGCACACGAAGTGTAGAGTATAGTATGAGTACAACCAACTCAATAAGTAACAAGCCTAATCTTGGGCTGAAAGTACTGATGAGAACAACAGGTACAGTCCAAATATAGAAATAACAGTACAAAAATGTTGACATGCTTTCAAGTCAACAATTTAAGCTCAAAACAGATAAAATGTACCTAGTGTAACTAGAATGAGGAATGATACATCACTATATCTACATGTCAATTATGCATGCCAAATATAACGCATCACAGTGATAGAATCATATGCATACTCTCCGGTGCGGAAATTCTCCACATTTGCGACCTCGCAGGTGCGGAAAATGACCTCGCACCTGTGACCACTGCCCAATCCTTTCCAGGTCGCAACTACGATTATTCCTTCACTTCTACGGTCGTGCACCTGTGACCAAATCCTTCACAGGTGCAATCACACGAGTCCAGAACTCTTCATCCATTTCTTAAGTTCAAAATTCAATCCGTTAACCATCCGAAGTCCGCCCGAGGCCCCTGGGACCTTAACCAAATATACCAACATGTCCTAAAACATGATACAAACTTAGCCGAGACATCAAATCACATCAAACAATATCAAAAACGTGAATCACACCCTAATTCAAGCCTAATGAAAACTAAGGAATTCCAACCTCTACAATCGATGCTGAATCCTATCAAATCAACTCCGATTAAACTCAAATTTTTCACCCAAGTCATAAATGACACAACAGACCTATTCCAACTTCCGAAACCAAAATCAGATCATGGTAACCACAAAATCAACTCTCAGTCAAACCTCTCAACTTTCCAAACTTCTAATTGTCCAACTTTCGCCATTTCAAGCCAAATTCACCTACGGACCTCCAAATAAATATCCTGATACACTCATAAGTCCACGATCACCATAAGAAGCTATCGGAACCATCAAAACTTTATTCTGAAGTCGTTTACACATAAATCAATATCTAGTCAACTTTTCAACTTAAGCTTCCAGCTATGGGTCTAAGTTTCTCAATTCATTCTGAAACATTCCCGGAACCAAACCAACTACCCCAAGAAGTACATAACAATAATTGAGAATAGTATAAGCAGTAAATGGGGGAACGGGGCTATAATAATCGAAACAACCGGCTGGGTCATTACAATAGCTCACCAACTCTCTCTAACACCTCAAATGGCCCAATACACCGAGGGTTCATGTCACGATGCAAAATCCCTCAAAAGGCCATGAAGGTGCCTAACCTACTCGCTAAGAAAACCAACAAACAACATCAATCATAATATTTGATTATTTAGGCATTAACTACTTTCATAACATAATTAACAAAACAAAATGAATTTAAAATCATTAAAATTATTATCTAATCCATTACTGGGTCTAAACACAATCACAATTGTCCAATCAACTGCCGAAAATCCGATGTCACTACATCATGAGCATCTAATAAGAGTAACCAGAGTCAACTGAATAGATACATCTTCCTGGAAAGGATATACATGAGAAGAAAATTGATAAGCAAGGAAGTGGATTCCATGTGTTGCGAATCAGACCGAGTATTACTATAATGATCGGATAGATCATTTTCCCCGTTCCCCTAATTAAGACTCCTCATATGTTATTTTACTATTTTATGACTTGCGGAGATGGTTGGTTTAGGTTTGGAAGGGCTCGGGTTGAAATCGGAACACTTAGTTCCTTAATAGTGGCCTAAGGTGGCCAAGTTTGACTTGAGTCAACATTTTAAGTGATCGACCTTAGAACCGGTATTTGAAGGTTGCATTAGGTTCGTATGATGATTTTGGACTTGGGCGTGTGCTCGGATCGGGTTTCGAATAATTCGGGAGCATTTCGGCGCTTAATGTGGAAAGTTGGTTTAATGAAAGTTTTCTAGCTCTTTAAATTTGGTTTGGAGTAGACTTTGCTGTTAGCGAGGTCCGTTTAGGATTCCAAGCCTGAGAATAGTTTATGATGATTTATGACTTATGGGCAAACTTTGGTGTCATTCTAAGTAGTTTAAGCGTAATTCAAATGCGTTCGGCGAAGTTTGAATGATTGAAAGTTGAATGAAAGATTTTGAAAGTCGATTCGTAGTTTTGATGTTGTTTGACGAGGTTTGAGGCCTCAACTTAGCTTGTATCATGCTGTTGGATGTGTTGTGTAATTGGATAGGGTCCCGAGGGGCCTCTGGTGCGAATCGGATTGGAATCGGACTTAGTTTTGAACTTGGAGATGCTGGTGGCTTCAAATCTAGTGCAATCGCACCTGCGAGGGAAATGGATGCAGGTGCGAGCACGCAGAAACGTCCCAGTGGTTGTAGAAGCAAAGTTTGGCTGGAGCTGGGTGGCCGCACGTGTGAGGCTTTTCGCATCTGCGCATTTGCAATGCGATGTAGGCTTCGAATATCCGAAAGTGGGCCGACTCCCTGGGATTGCAGGAGCGCAGGAAGATTCACAGAAGCGGACCTGCAGAAGCGTGTCCCTGTCTGGAGGCTATGGAGGATCGCAGATGCGGCCTTTTGACCACACATGCGGTTCCGCAGATGGGGTTAAGTGACCGCAGGTGTGGAAATTGCTGGGGAGTGAGTGAATTTATTCCGGGACTTAGGCTATTTTTCACACATTTTCATTTAGTCTTGGGCGATTTTGAGAGCACTTTTGAGGGGGATTCTTATCAACAACACAAGATAAGTAAAATCGACCAATTTCCAAGTTAAATACGCGGATTATAAGTAGATTAAACATGGAAAATTAGTGAAACTCGTGGGATTTTATGAAAAACCTAGGGTTTAAATAAAATTGAGATTTGATCATGGAGTTTGTGGTGGAAATTGGAAGAAATTATATATTTGAGTTCGGGAGGTCATGAGTAACATTTATATTCAAAACTTTTGGGAATCCGGGTACGAGGGCCCAGGATGAATTTTGGAATCTTCCAAATTGGGTTGGGTAACCACTATAATAGTTAAATTGTGAACTTTTGAGCTCATATTGATTAGTTCTTACAAATTTTGGTTAGTTTCAGAGTCCGCAGCGTCATTTGAGGAGTTCTAGTGAGGTTGAAGAGCCGGAGTGAGGACTCAGAATCGAGGTAAGTCTCTTGCCTAACCTTGTACGAGGGAACTTATCCCCGTAGCTGTATTATTGTTGTGCGCTACTTGTTGTTGGAGCTATGCACGCACGAGGTGACGAGAGTCCGTATGTTATGCCTATCATGTGTATTAATTGGCTTGATCAGGAATGAGACGGAGGATTTAAATTGGAGATATCGACTTAGTTTATTTCTTTAGAAAAATTGGGAAATGCTTGATAAATTATAAATTCGTGTCTTCTCGTCTCGCAAGTGCTTCCGCGAGTGAGATAAATTTCTCTACTCTTATGGGATCAGGTCATTCGCCTTGACAGTGACATAAATTACTCTTATGGGATCGGGCCGATCGCCTCGGCATGATGGTAACGCTACTCTTATGGGATTGGGTCGTTCGCCTCGGCAGCTTTGTGCTTAGTAATTGGAACTGGATTTGGTTTGGTAATTATTGAGTTAGCGCCTTTAAGGCCGGTTATGACGTGTTTAGTGATTTTATAATAGACTCATGTGTGGACATATTGTAGTTAATTTTATTTGCTTCGCTGCTACTTGTTGTACACTCGCCATGTCTACTTTATGTAGTTATATTGTTATTTGACATTTAGTAAGTGTCAAGTCGACCCCTCGTTACTACTTCTTCAAGGTTAGAATAGATACTTACTGGGTACGTGTTTTTTTTCTGTACTCACACCGTACTTCTGCACTGATGTGCGGGTACTGAGACAGGTACTACTAGTGGTCACGCGGGCGCGTAGCTGATCATCTATGGAGACTTAGTGGTAAGCTGCTTGCCTTGCTACGATCTGCAGCACCGGAGTCTCCCTCTACCTTGTTTATTATTTATGTTTGTCACTTTCAGATAGTAGTTGTAGTAGTTTTGTGTATTCTGTAGATTGCTCATGTACTAATGGCCGTGGTTTTTGGAGAATTTTAGCATTATATACTGCTATACTTATCATTTCTATCACTACAATAGATGTACTTATTATGCTGGTATTTGTTAAGAAAAGAGTAGTTATGGATGCATGAGATCTTACTTCTTTTGTTCCTTTAAAAGGAAAACTTTTGTTTTAAATGTTAAAAAGGGGTAAATAAATAGTAGTTTTCACTTGTGGCTTGCCTAACAGAGGCGTTAGTAGACATCGCGACCTATCATGGGTTTTGGGTCGTGATAACTGCAGCTAATCACGAAGTCTCCAATATAGTGATTTTACTCAACTAAATGATACCGCTAATAACAGTCTCATCACCTGCACAGAAATATGCAGAAATATAGTATGAGAACAAAACCACGGTGCTCAGTAAGTATCAAGTCTAGACTCAAAGAAGTAGTGGCGAGGCGACATCGGCACTCACTATCTATCGAATAATCAGATAAAGCATATACAAGATATGGAACTAAGCGTGCTATCCTCATATAAAAATATGGCAGCTCAAGAAAAGACAAGTCATATAGAAGTTAGGCATCCTTAACATTTAAGGAAAGCAATAAAGATATCAACACCTTGATCCTCATACCAATACATGATCCACATCAACGACTTTTATATCAAATTACGGCATGAGTCAAAAATATATACATATGCATGCCTAGGATCCAATATCGATATATGTGAGAGGCAATGCATGAGTCTAAGCTGCCAATGCATGAGAGACAATGCATGATTCTAAGATTTCAATTCATTCCCCTGATCAAATATAAACACTCACAACACAAATCCACTGCTCTAAGGGGTTGTTTCGAGTGTAGAGATCTTGGCCGCATGAAGAGGTTTTGTCCCAGGCTTCGGTGCAGGGCCGAGCAACAGGACTATCGGCCCATGATTACTGCACCAGCTACCACACCATCGGCCCGCCCAGCCAGAGACAGACGGCAGGTGGGTAGGGGTCGCCCTAGAGGTGGAGGCTAGACAGATGGCGCTATGGCTAGATTATATGATATCCCTGCCAGGCCAGAGGCAATCTCCTCCGATGCAGTGATCACAAGTACTATTTATGTCTGCCATAGGGATGCCTTGATATTATTTGATCCGGGGTCTACTTACTCCTATATTTCTTCTCTATTTCCTCCTTATCTGGATGTACCTCGCGAGTCCTTTGGCGTTCCTATATATGTGTCCACGCTAGTGAGTGATTCTGTTGCTTGGATCGGGTCTACTGATCCTGTGTGTTGACTTTCTGTGGATATGAAACCCAAGCAGATCTTCTATTGCTCGATATGGTTGACTTCGAGGTTATCTTAGGTATGGACTGGTTGTCTCCATACCATGCCATTATAGATTTCCATACCAAGATTATTACCTTGGCAATGCTTGAGTTGCCCAGATTTAGAGTGGAGGGGTTCGTTTGTCGGTACTTCCAGTCGGGTTATTTCTTTCTTTAAGGCTCGACATATGATCGAGAAGGGTTGTTTGGCCTACTGGCCTTTGTTCGAGATACTACTACAGAGACTCCCGCATTAGATTCAATGCCGGTGCTATGAGAGTTTTTCGATGTGTTTCCTACTGAACCACCAGGTATGCCGCCGGATCGGGATATCAATTTCAGCATTGATTTGGTGCCAGGCACCCAGCTTATTTCTACTTTGTTTTATCGTATGGCTCTCAAGGAGCAGGGAGTTAAAGGAGCAACTTCGAGAGTTGCTTGAGAAGGGTTTCATTAGACCAGTGCGTCACATTGGGGCGCACTGGTGTTATTTGTGAAGAAGAAGGACGGAAGTATATAGATGTGCATTGATTATCGCCAGTTGAACAAAGTCACCATCAAGAATAAGTACCCGTTGCCGCGCATTAATGACTTGTTTGACCAGTTGCAGGGTGCTAGGGTGTTCTCTAAGATAGACTTGAGATCTGGGTATCATCAGCTGAAGATTCGTGCTTCGAATATTCCGAAGATGGCTTTCCGGATTAGATATGGCCAATATGCAGTTTTAGTGATGTCCTTCGGCTTGACTAACGCCCCAGTGGAGTTTATTGATGAACTGAGTGTTCAGGCCGTATCTTGACTCATTTGTCATTGTTTTCATTAATGACATATTGATCGACTCGCATTGTATGGAGGAGCATGAGCAGCATTTGAGGTTAGTGCTTCAGACCTTACGGGAATAGAAGCTCTATGTTAAGTTCTCCAAGTGTGAGTTCTGGTTGGATTACGTGGATTTCTTGGGGCATATTGTGTCAGGTAAGGGTATTAAGGATGATCCCAGGAAGATTGAGGCAGTCCAGGGTCGGCCTCGTCCTACCACAATGATTGAGATTAAGAGTTTCTTAGGGTTAGCAGGTTATTATCATCGGTTCGTGGAGGGTTTCTCGTCTATTGCAGCGCCCTTGACTAGATTGACCCAGAAGGGTGCTCCTTCAGATGGTCCAATGATTGCAAGGCGAGCTTTCAGAAACTCAAGACTGCCTTGACTACAGAACCAGTGTTAGTGTTGCCTCCGGTTTAGGGATGTATACCGTGTATTGCGATGCTTTGCGCGTTATTGCATATGCTTCACGTCAGCTGAAGCCCTACGAGAAGAATTACCATGTGCATGATTTGAAGTTGGCTACGATAGTTCACGCTCTCAAATCTGGAGGCAATATCTCTATGGGGTGTTCTGTGAGGTTTACACCGATCATCGCAGCTTGTATTTGTTTAAGTAGAAGGACCTTAATTTGAGGCAGTATAGGTGGCTTGAGTTACTGAAGGACTATGATATTACCATCCTTTATCATCTAGGTAAGTAGAATGTGGTTGCAGATGCCTTGAGAAGAAAGGCCAAGAGTATGGGTAGTTTGGAATTCATTTTGGCAAAAGAGAGGCCATTTTCTTTGGACATTCAGTCCTTAGCTAACAAACTTGTGAGGTTGGATATTTTAGAGCCTAGTCGAGTTCTTGCATGTGTTGTGGCTCAATTTCATTACTTGAGCGGATTAAGGCTCATCAGTACGATGATCCGCACTTGTTGGTTCTCAGAGAGACTACTACAGGGTGGTTCCAAGGAGGTTACTATCGATGAGGATAGTGTTCTACGACTCTAGGGTCGCCTATGTGTTCCTAATGTTGATAGCTTGAGGGAGAAAACTCTAAGGAACGCGCACAGTCTCAGTATTCTATTCATCTAGGTGCTACAAAGATGTATTACGATCTGAGGCAGCATTATTGGTGGTGGCGAATTAAGAAGGACATAGTTGAGTATGTAGCGAGATGTGTAAATTGCCAGCAGGTCAAGTATGAGCACCAGAGGCCAGGTAGTTGACTCTAGCGGATGGTTATACCGGAGTAGAAGTGGGAACGCATCACTATGGACTTCGTAGTTGGGTTGCCGCGGATGTTGAGGAAAATTGATGCCATTTGGGTCATTGTCGAAAGGTTGACCAAGTCGGCACACTTTATTTCGGTGGTGACTACTTACTCTTAGAGAGGTCGGCGCAGATTTACATTCAGGAGATTGTCCGGTTGCATGGTGTGCCTGTTTCCATCATATTGGATAGAGGCCCTCAGTTCACTATGCATTTTTGGAGAGCATTATAGAGCGAGTTGGGTACCCGGGTAGAGCTCAGCACAGCCTTTCATCCGCAGACCGACCGGCAGGTAGGGTGGACAGTTCCAATTCTAGAGGATATGCTCAGAGCATGTGTTATCGACTTCGGAGGGCAGTGGGATAGATTCTTGCCCTTGGTGTGCCTGTTTCCATCATATTGGATAGAGGCCCTCAGTTCACTATGCATTTTTGGAGAGCATTATAGAGCGAGTTGGGTACCCGGGTAGAGCTCAGCACAGCCTTTCATCCGCAGACCGACCGGCAGGTAGGGTGGACAGTTCCAATTCTAGAGGATATGCTCAGAGCATGTGTTATCGACTTCGGAGGGCAGTGGGATAGATTCTTGCCCTTGGCCGAGTTTGCTTACAATAAAAGTTATCAGTGCATCCCCGAGATGGCTCTATTTGAGGCTTTATATGGTCGGCGATGTCCTTGCCCATCAGATGGTTTGAGCCCGATGAGGCTAAGTTATACGACACTGATTTAGTGAGGGATGCCTTGGAAATGGTAAAGTTGATTCAGGAGTGTCACTCCTCTTTTTCTGTGCGAGACTTTACTAAACCTTTTAAATAAAAGATCTAATAAAAACTCGAAAAAAAGGTTTAAATTTTATAGTGACAAAAATAAATTTAGAGTCGCCACCTGACGATTAATTCCGGTGTGCCAGGCCACCATTTTAGAACTTAGACTCGAAGTCAAGTTCATACCAGAGATTTGGATAAGGGGGTTCATTTGACTCGGGGAGAAGGTGTTAGGCATTCCCCGAGTCCCGTGAAAAATCACGATTGCGTACTCAATTTAGTTGGCTTTTAGAATACTCGAATCGAGACAAAACAAACACAGAAGAGAAAAACAAACACACATGAGGCTCGAGGTCGTTCCCACCTAATAAAAGGAAAACAAAAAAAACTAAAACTAAAATAGTACGAGTTTGACTTTATGCCTCCAAATACAAATACCTCGGGGCATTTCCCGGAATATAATATACACAAGTCCTTCGGGGCATTCCCCGGATAAATTTAATTAAGCAAACGACCTCTCACTTCACAATTAACAAAAGAGATCCTAAAGCTTGCCTACGCGAGTGATGCCGGCCTAGCATGCTCCTAGCGATTATAGAAGAAAAGTAGAAATAAAGTAAATGAATGAAAGTCATGTTCATACTAATTTTTGTTTAAACTCCAAATCCCATGGCCCGTAGAGATGTGTCTAATACTTAAACAATCCAAACACGAAGCACCCAAGCAATTCTAGTAAATAATAATTCCAAATATGAAGCTGTTGAAGAAGTTTGTGAATTAACACATGATTCCGACCCTTATAAACTCACAAATGCTATCCAAGAAAATTCATTAATACCAAATATCACAAAAAGGGTCTGTTACTGTCAAAATTAAATCAGATTAAGAAAAAAAACAAGAAGAAATTAACTCACTCTACTTTTAGATTTGAACTGTCCTTAACTTCAACAACCACCAAATCTAATAATAACGTAAAATACAATTAAAGTTAGATTAAGTTATCAAAAAGCTCATCAACAAGCTATGCGAAAAAGACATTTGGAAAAAAAAATGTCACACTAAACGTTAACTACTACCTGAATGTAAGTTAATTGTTGCAAATATAATAAAATAAAATAAAAACCTAATTGAACAACTTCACAGAATCTCAAATTTTACCAAAAAAAATGAAATCAGGTAACATTCTTCCAGCAACTCAATTAGAATTTCAACCAAGAAGACAATGAGAAGCAATAGCTAAGCATCATGCTATTCATATCACATTGAAAATTGACACACACAAAAAAAATGGAATGAGTGGGAAGAATTGAACCTGAGATTGCTTCTTTAAAATGAAGAAAATCAGCGAATACAAAGATATGTTCGGACTGACTGTGTGCATGACCCGGCGACGAAATTTGATTGAAAACAAACTTAAAAAATCAGGGACGATGACCGCGACCTTCAGCTTCGAACGGCACCTCAAGAAAATTTTAGAGAAGCAAATTTTTATAGCTCTCTGTTTGGCCGAAACTTAAACAACACCAGACAAACTCGAAACCAACGGCATCTCAATTAAGCTCCATTGATTTAAACAAAAATCCGAAAATAAAAATGAAGAAATAGAGATATATATTTTTTTTGTTTTTTGTTCTGTATATATGTATATATATACATATATATGAAAGAGATTAAACTTTAAAAAATCAGAAGAAAATTCCACAAACCCTCGCCTCTTTTTTTTTTTTTCGGTCCACCACCTCCTCACTTTTTTTGTCTTCTTCTTTTGAAAATCTGAAAGGTGAAGTATATATAGAGAAACTAGAATGATCTCTTCTTCCTCTCCAAGTAAAATGGATAAAAAAATCCTCTAAAAAATAATCCGAAAATCTTTTTTGATAGACAAATTCTAGACAAGTGGAAGACTAGGATCAAAGAATATTAATCCTACGGCCTCCAATTTTCTAAAAATCGTCCAAAAAATTCAGATTGTGCTAGAAAAATGATGGAAGATTCGGGTGAGTAAGAGTTTGTTATGTGTCAGGCCACGTGGAGGGAAGAGAGAAGAGTGATGGGGACCAAAACCGTGTCGGTTTTCCGGCGACCGGTGCGGCGGCAGTAGGGTGGTGAGAGGGAGTTGCGGCTGGTAAGGGTTCTTTAGGGTTTGGTGAAGAGAAAGAGTGGTATTTATATGAGGTAAAGGAGAAATATGGGTTGTTGGATTAAATCAGATCAATGGCCGAGATTAAGTCTTGACTTAAGAAGGGGTTTTGGGCTGGTCCGGTTTTAATTGGGCTCAATGTATATTTCAAAGTATTGGCCCAATCCGAGTTTCCCTTTCTCCTTTGCTTTGTTTTTAATCTCTTTTGTCTTTAATCTCTCTTTTTAAGTTTAAAAATTAGAAGCCTTAGCAATTAAAAATCCTAGTTTACCTAAATATGAAATTAAGCTAAATAAAAATTATAATAACACTTAATTCTAAGAATTAAAGATTAAAATTAAGGAAAGTGTAAAAATGAACTACTTTTATGATTTTTAAAATTTTATAAAACCCAAAACTACTAATTCAATCTAAAAACTATAAAACAAATCCTAAATGCAATGCATGATATTTTTTGGGTATTTCATGAGTTAATTACTGAGAATAAACAAACAAGAAAATATAGGTAACTAAAAAAACTAATAAAATTCCTAAAATGGCTAATAATTAATTAAAGTTATTTTATTTTATTTATAGGAGTATTTTAGGTACGGCAAAATCACGTGCTCGCAAGGAGCGGCTTCACACGACACAGTCTAGACTGAAGAGCAACGTGGATCAGAAGGCGCATGATTTATCATTTATGGTAGACAAGAAGGTTCTCTTGAATGTCTCGCCGATGAAGGGCATCATGAGGTCCGGGAAGAAGGGAAAGCTGAGCCCAAGGTTTATTGGTCCATTTGAGGTGTTGAGGCGATTTGGGGAGGTTGCATATGAGCTTGCCTTGCCTCCCAGTCTATCAGGAGTTCATTCGGCCTTCCATATGTCTATGCTCTGGAGATACCATGCCGACAAGTCACACATGTTAGATTACAGCACCGTTCAGCTAGATAAGAGTCTAGGTTATGAGGAGGAGCCAGTTGCCATTGTTGACAGGCAGGTTTGCCAGTTGAGGTACAAGAAGATATCTTTGGTAAAGTTCCAATGGAGGGGTCAACCAGTCGAGGAAGCAATTTGGGAGGTCGAGGAGGATATGAGGAGCAAATATCCTCACTTATTCAGCACTCCAGGTATGATTCTATACCCATTCGAGGACGAACGTTTGTTTAAGAGGTGGAGAATGTAACGATCTGACTGGTCATTTTGCTTTCTAGATCCCCATTCCCCTAATTAAGATTCTCCGTATGTGCTTTTACTATTCTATGACTTGCGGTGATGGTTGGTTTAGGTTTGGAAAAGGCTCGGGTTGAAATCAGAACACTTAGTTCCTTAATAGTGGCCTAAGGTGACCAAGTTTGACTTGAGTCAATATTTTAAGTAATTGACCCCAGAACCAGGATATGAAGGTTCCAATACTCAGATCGTGTTTCGGGTGATCGGGGAGCGTTTCGGCACTTAATGTGGAAAGTTGGTTCAGTGAATGTTTTATAGTTCTTTATATTTGGTTTGGAGTAGACTTTGCTGTTAACGAGGTTTGTTTGGGATTCCAAACCTGAGAATAGTTCCGTATGATGATTTATGACTTATGTGCAAACTTTGGTGTCATTCCGAGTAGTTTAAGCGTGATTCAAATGCGTTCGGTGAAGTTTGAATGATTGAAAGTTGAATGAAAGATTTTGAAAGTCGATTCGTACTTTCAATGTTGTTTGACGAGGTTTGAGGCCTCGACTTAATTTGTATCATGTTGTTGGATGTGTTGGTGTAATTGGATGGGGTCCCGAGGGGCCTCTGGTGTGAATCGAATTGGAATCGGACTTAGTTTTGAACTTGGGGACTGTCGGTGGCGTCAGATCTGGTGCAATCGCACCTGCGAGGGAAATGGATGCAGGTGCGAGCACGCAGAAGCGCCCAGTGGTCGCAGAAGCAAACTTTTGCTGGAGCTAGGTGGCTGCAGGTACGAGGCTTTTTCCGCATTTGCGCGTCTGCAATGCGATAAAGGCTCTACAAGTCCGAAAGTGGGTCGACTGACTGGGATCACAGGAGCAAAGGAAGATCCGCAGAAGCGGACCCGAGGAAGTGTATCTCCGTCCACAGAAGCGAGGAGGCTGGAGGCTATGGGGGATCGTAGATGCGGCGTTTTGACCACACCTGCGGTTCTGCATATGCAGTTAAGTAACCACAGGTGCGGAAATCGCTGGGGAGTGAGTGAATTTAATTCGGGACTTAAGCTATTTTCCACACACTTTCACTTGGTCTTGGGCAATTTTGAGAGCACTTTTGAGGGGTATTCTTATCAACAACACAAGATAAGTAAACTCCACCCATTTTCAAGTTAAATACGCGGATTATAAGTAGATTAAACATGGAATATTAGTGAAACTCGTGGGATTTTATGAAGAACCTAGGGTTTAAATAAAATTGAGATTTGGTCATGGATTTGGTGGTGGAAATTGGAATGAATTATATATTTGAGTTCTGGAGGTCATGGGTAACATTTATACCCGAAAATTTTCGGAATCCGGGCACATGGGCCCGAGATGAATTTTGGGAATCTTCCAAATATGGTTGGTTAACTACTTTAATAGTTAACTTTTGAACTTTCAAGCGCATATTTATTAGTTTTTACGACTTTTGGTTAGTTTCGGAGTCCTCGGCTTCGTTTGAGGAGTTCTAGTGAGGTTGAAGAGCCGGAGTGAGGTCCTGGAACCGCGGAAAATCTCTTGCCTAACCTTGTAAGTGGGAACTTATCCCCTTAGGTGTATTATTGTTGTGTGCTACTTTTTATAAGGAGAAACGTACGCACGAAGTGACGACAGTCCGTACGTAGCTATATTCCATGATATATCCGGGTAGACTTAGATTTACATCATGCCTTTAATTGTACTGTTTATGCCTATCATCTGTGTTAATTGTCATGCTTATGCTTTCCTAAGCCGAAGGTCTATTGGAAATAGCATCTTTATCCTCACAAGGTAGGGGTAAGGTCTGCGTACACACTACCCTCCGCAGACCCCACGGAATGGGATATTACTGGGAATGTTGTTGTTGTTGTTGATGTGTATGAATTGTCATGATTAGGACTGAGATGGAGGATTTAAATTGGAGATATCGACTTTGTTTCTTACTTTAGAAAACTTCGGAAATACTTGATAAACTATAAATCCGTGTCTTCTTGTCTCGCAAGTGCTTTCGCGGTAAATTTCTCTACTCTTATGGGGTTGGGCTGTTCACCTCGGTTGTGACATAAATTACTCATATGGGATCGGGCCGATCTCCTCAGCATGATGATAACACTACTCTTATGGTATTGAGTCATTCGCCTCGGCAGTACTGAGTACCACTATTCTTGTGAGATCGGGCCGTTTGCCTCGGCAACTTTGTGCTTAATAATTGGAACTGGATTTCGTTTGGTAATTATTGAGTTAGCGCCTTTAAGGCCAGTTATGACGTGTTTAGTGATATGATAATAGACTCATGTGTGGACATACTGTAGTGTCACGACCCGGATTTCCCACCCTCGGGGGTTGTGATGGCGCCTGCTAGTGAAATCTAGGCAAGCCAATCAACTGGATTATTTACCACCTTTCTGTTTACGAATTTATTACAGCACAAAAATATTAACTAAAGAACAATAATACAACAAGCGAAATGGATGCAAATTTCATTCTTTACAAAATATCGCCGATAAACTATCCTCAACAGACTACCCAAGATTTGGTGTCACAGTTTCACAGACTGTTTAAGAGTACTACAAACAAGGTTCTGAAGAAATAACAAAAACATTATTTCTGGACTACATAGGAGAAACAGGTACAAGAAATGGACAGGAGACACCAAGATCCGCGGACGTCTGCAGAACTACCTTAGGTCGCCTGAAAATCAAAGGCTGGAAGCTTCCTACTGTTCGAAGCCTGCGGCACTGGGATCTGCACAAAAGAGTGCAGAGTGTAGTATCAGCACAACCGACCCCATGTGCTGGTAAGTGCCTGGCCTAACCCCGGCGAAGTAGTGACGAGGCTAGGACCAGACTCTAGATAAACCTGTGCAGTTATAAACATATATGTGTCTACAGCAAAAGATAGAAATACATAAGTAATTTAAACGGGGGAAGGAGAACATGCATCGGGATAGCAGACAAATAGGGCGAAACGAATCATCAATGAATAAGAAAGAAAACTACAATTCAGCCTTTAACACAAATGAAATGAGATACAAGCCATCTTCACCTCCAGTAACCTCTTGTTGCAGGCGTGCAACCCGTTCCCACTTGCAATAACCTCTTGTGGCAGGTGTGCCACCCGCTCCCACATACATCACATCTCGTGGCAGGCGTGCCATCCGCTCCCACTTACAATATATCCTGTGGTAGGCGTACCACCCGCTCCCACTTACATTATATCTCGTGGCAGGCGTGCCACCCGCTCCCACTTATCATATATCCTGTGGCAGGCGTGCCACCTGCTCCCACTTTCATCATTACAACAATCACAAGAAGTCCCGGCAAGGGAACAAAGCAACATAACAGCTTCCCAACGAGGGAACAAATAACATCAAAACAATCATCCTAGCCAGGGGAAAATCAACTATAACCAAACCCAACTCGACTCCTATTTAGCTCAAACAATGTCAGTACTCAATTACAGTCGAAGCTCTACAATTAAACTCCCAACTCAATTATCATTTTATTAAATCTAGACACGACTCTACTAATGTGACACTGGACCCCTTAAACTTCTAACGAACTCCTAAGACACTACCCACAATTTTGACACTGGACCCCTTTGACTCCTAACAATTCTTACTCAACTAGTCTAGTTAACCATTAACTTTATACCGAATAGAAGAACGCTGGAACCATAACCAAAAGGAACAACTAAAATGAAGAAACCTTGTGGTAGGCGTACCACCCGCCCTCAATTCACAATATCTTGTGGCAGGCGTGCCACCCGCCCCCACTTATATCATAACAACATCAAGGGTAATATTCAACAATTCGAAACAACAATCACACAACAATTATCCATATACGACCCACGGTCATGCTTGACACCAACGTATAGATACCTGTCACCACGCCTATACGTGGTTCTCAACAAGGAGCAATTTAGCAAATAGGACACGATTTCTAATTCCTCAAGCTAAGGTTAGAACAAACACTTACCTTGTTTTGCAATAACTTCCTAGACTTCCAACAATTCTTCGAGCCCAACCTTTTATGGGTGCTCACGAACTTTAGGTGGACACAATTGGGGCTAATGAGCTACAACTTGGTAGGATGCCTAAACTCAGCTGAAATCTTAGTACTGTTCCACAACGAAATTTGCAGTAATTTGGGCTGGGTCTTGGGGTTAGAGAGTGGGGTTTCTTCGTAATTGATGTTGGGGTTTGAAGGGAGTGATTCCACGGTTGTTTTTCAGCTTAAATTGTTGGGGTTTGAGGGTGTTTTGGAGAGATTTCCGAGGTATTGATGAAATAAGGGAGTTTTTTGCATGTTAGGGTTCCTGGTTCCTATTTATAGTGGGTCAGAATTCGGAACAAAATAAGACTTTCAGGTGTTAGAAATGCGATCGCATACTCGTCGCATACCCAACATGCGGTCCGCATTTGGACCGCATTTCTGACATGGAATTTGGCCCAGAAATCTGTCTCATTCTGCGATTCCGCTGTGAGATTTGCGGTCCGCATGTTAGAAATGCGACTGCATTTCTCACCGCATTTTTGACATAAAATTTTGTCCAGTACTCTGTCCCAATTTGCGATACAGGCAGTGTAATTTGCGGTCCGCATTCATGAAATGTGGTCCGCGTTCATGAAATGCAGTCTGCATTTCAGACAGCATTTCTGGCATCAATCTTTGCCCAAAGATCTGTCTAAGTATGCGATGCCCGTGTAAGATATGCGGCCCGCATTGTTGGAATGCGACCGCATATCCTGCCTTACTTAACTTTTCGAGCTGTTTTCTTAATTATTAGCTTCTTATACCTCATACTCTGCAAGAATGTTACGATTTCATAATTACAAAGAGGGGTTTGCGCTTAAAACAAGCAAAATCTAAACAATTAGTATCATATGTGTTTCTATGGCATTTCGGGTCGTTACATTCTCCCCCTCTAAGACAACCGTTCGTCCTCGAACGGACAGGATAAAGAAGTACCTGAGTCGGGGAAAAGATGTGGATAACGGCTCCACATATCAGACACGAACTCCCATGTCAGAACCTTAGGAGGCTGACCTCTCCACTGAACGCGAACAGAAGGAAAACTCTTCGATCTCAATTGACGGACTTGCCGGTCTAGAATGGCTACCGGTTCCTCCTCATAAGGTAAGTCCTTGTCCAACTAAACGGTGCTGAAATATAGCACGTGAGTTGGATCGCCGTGATATTTCCGGAGCATGGACACATGAAAAACTGGATGCACGGCTGATAAGCTCGGCGGCAGTGCAAGTCTATAAGCCACCTCCCTCACTCGATCAAGAATTTCAAACGGGCCAATGAACCTAGGGCTAAGCTTGCCTTTCTTCCCAAACCTCATCACGCCCTTCATAGGCGACACCCGGAGTAATACCCGCTCACCAACCATAAAAGACATTTCTCGTGCCTTGCGATCTGCATAGCTCTTTTTCCTGGACTGAGCTGTACGAAGCCTCCCCTGAATGATCTTGACCTTGTTCAAGGCCTCCTGAACCAGATCTGTGCCTAACAACCGAGCCTCTCCCGGCTCAAACCACCCAACCGGAGTTCGACACCGCCTACCATATAAAGCCTCATAAGGAGCCATCTGAATGCTCAACTGGTAGTTGTTATTGTAGGCGAACTCTGCTAATGGAAAAAACTGGTCCCACGAACCTCCAAAGTCAATAACACAAGCTCGGAGCATATCCTCCAATATCTGAACAGTCCACTCGGACTGTCCGTCTGTCTGAGGATGAAACGCTGTGCTTAATTCAACCTGGGTGCCCAACTCTCGCTGAACTGCCCTCCAAAAAATGCGAAATAAACTGCATACCCCTGTCCGAAATAATAGATACCGGCACACCATAATGGCGAACAATTTCCTGGATATAGATCCCGGCTAACCTCTCGGACGAATAGGAGGCTCCCACAGGGATGAAATGTGCTGACTTGGTCAGCCTGTCAACAATGACCCAAATTGCATCGAACTTCTTCCGAGTCTGCGGAAGTCCAACAACGAAATTCGTAGTGACCCGTTCCTACTTCCACTCGGGAAGCTCAATTCTCTGGAACAGTCCACCAGGCCACTGATGCTCGCACTTAACCTGCTGGGAATTCAAAAACCGAGCCACGTACGCAACTATATCCTTCTTCATTTTACGCCACCAATAATGCTGTCGCAAATCCTGATACATCTTCGCGGCGCCCAGATGAATAGAATACCTGGAGCTATGGGCCTCTTTCAAAATCAACTCCCGAAGTCCCTCTACATCGGGCACACAAACTCGAGCCTGTAATCTCAAAATTCCATCATCACCTAAGATGACCTGCTTGGCACCTCCTCGCTGCACCGTGTCCCTAAGGACACACAAATGGGGATCATCAAACTGTCGATCACGTATTCGTTCCAACAATGAAGAATGAGCAACCGTGTAAGCTAATACTTGATTAGGCTCAGAAATATCCAACCTCACGAACCGATTGGCCAAAGTTTGAACGTCCAAAGCAAGTGGTCTTTCACCGACCGGAATATAAGCAAGACTGCCCATACTGGCAGACTTTCTACTCAAAGCATCGGCCACCACATTGGCCTTTCTCGGGTGATATAAGATAGTGACATCATAGTCCTTTAACAACTCCAACCACCTCCTCTGCCTCAAATTTAACTCCTTTTACTTGAACAGGTACTGAAGACTCTTATGATCCGTGAACACCTTACACGGCACGCCATATAAATAGTGCCTCCAGATCTTCAAGGCGTGAACTATGGCTGCCAATTCTAAATCATGCACCGGATAGTTCTTCTCATGAATTTTCCACTGCCTCGAAGCATAGCCGATAACCTTGCCCTCCTGCATTAACACTGCACCAAGCCCAATACGAGAGGCATCACAATAAACTGTGTAAGGCCCTGAGCTGTGGGCAAAACTAATACTGGTGCCGTGGTCAGAGTTGTGCTTGAGCTTCTGAAAGCTCTCCTCACACTCATCCGACCACCTGAACTGGGCGCCCTTCGTGGTCAACCTGGTCATTGGGGCTGCAATAGATGAAAACCCCTCCACGAACCGATGGTAGTAGCTTGCCAGTCCTAAGAAACTCCGGATCTCTGTAACTGATGCCGGCCTAGGCTAGTCCTTGACTGCCTCAATCTTTTTCGGATCAACCTGAATACCCTCTGCCGATACAATATGACCCAGAAATGTAACCGAACTCAACCAGAACTCACACTTCGAGAACTTAGCATACAACCGACTATCCCTCAAAGTCTGAAGAACCACTCTGAGGTGCTGCTCGCGCTCCTCCTGGCTGCGGGAATATACCAAAATGTCGTCGATGAAGACTATCACGAACGAGTCCAAGTAAGGTCTGATCACTCGGTTCATCAAATCCATAAAAGCTGCTGGGGCATTTGTCAACCCGAAGGACATAACCAAGAATTCATAATGCCCGTACCGAATACGGAAAGCTGTCTTAGGGACATCGGATGCCCTAATCTTCAACTGATGGTAGCCAGACTCAAATCAATCTTTGAAAATACCCTGGCACCCTGGAGCTGATCAAACAAATCATCGATCCTCAGCAATGGATACTTATTCTTGATTGTAACCTTGTTCAATTGTCGGTAATCGATGCACATTCTCATTGACCCGTCCTTCTTTTTAACAAACAACACCGGCGCACCCCAAGGTGAAACACTGGGTCTAATGAAACCCTTCTCGAGCAAGTCTTGCAACTGCTCTTTCAATTCTTTTAACTCTGCCGGGCCATGCGATACGGCAGGATAGAAATGGGTTGAGTGCCCCGAGCCACATCAATGCAAAAGTCAATATCCCTGTCGGGTGGCATCCCCGGCAGGTCGGATGGGAAAACCTCGAGAAACTCACGAACCACGGGCACAGATTCAATAGAGAGGACCTAAGCACTGGAATCACGAACATGAGCCAGATAAGCCAAACACCCCTTCTCGACCATACGTCGAGCCTTCACATAAGAGATAATGCTACGGGTGGAATGACCAGGAGTCCCTTTCCACTCCAAACGGGGCATACCCGGTAAAACTAAGGTCACAGTCTTGGCATGGCAGTCTAGGATGGCATGGTAAGGTGATAACCAATCCATCCCAAATATGACATCAAAATCAACCATGTTTAAAAGCAATAAGTCTACACGGGTCTCAAGACCCCCAATCACTACAACACAGGAACGATGGACTCGATCTACCATAATAGAATCACTCACCAGGGTAGACACATAAACAGGAACACTCAATGAGTCACTAGGCATGGCTAGATACGGTGCAAAATAATAGGAGACATACGAGTAGGTAGACCCTGGATCAAATAATGCCGAAGCATCGTTATCATTGACCAGAACCGTACCTGTAATCACAGCATATGAAGCCTCCACCTCGGGCCGAGCTGGGAAAGCATAATATCGGGGCTGAACCCCACCACCCTGAGCCACATCTCTAGGACGGCCTGCTGCTGGCTGGCCTCCACCTCTGCCGACCTGAGCTCCACCTCCAGTACCTCTACCTCTACCTCTAGCACCTCTACCCTCATCTGTAGCTAGCTGGGCGGGCTGTGGAACATCTGGTGCCTGTGTCATAGCACGAGAATCCTGGTGTGGAGAATGGCTTAAAGCACGACGGCAATACCTAGAAATATGCCTCGGGTCGCCACACATAAAACAAGCCCTAGGCTGCCGACCCTGGAAACTCTGTAGCAGTTGTGCACTGATAGACTGCCGATCGGAATATTGCATCTGAGAACCGCGGTTACCTGAAGCACTGTGAGAAACCTGGAGAGCTGACTGAAAGGGCCTAGGAGGATGGCCTCTACCATATGAATCTCTGCTTCCAGACGAAGTACCAATGAATCTGCCTCAATGACGGGGTCTCTTATCCGAAACATGACCACCGCCATGTGACAGAACCATCTCGACTCTGGGGGCCACATTGACCGCCTCCTGGAAAGTAATCTCACTACCAGTCTCCCTAGCCATCTGAAGGCGAATCGGCAAAATGAGACCGTCAATAATTCTCCTCACCCTCTCCCTCTCTGTAGGGAGTATGATGAGAGCATGCTGAGCCAAATCGATGAACCTGGACTCATACTGGGTAACTGTCATGGATCCCTGTTGAAGGCGCTCAAACTGCCTCCGATAAACCTCTCTCTGAGTGATGGGGAGAAACTTCTCCAGGAACAACTCTGTAAACTGCTCCCAAGTCAAAGATGGCGAACCGGCTGGCCTAGTCAAGCAATAATCCCTCAACCAAGTCTTGACGAATCTAGACAGGCGGAATGCCGCAAAGTCTACCCCGTTAGTCTCAACAATACCCATGTTCCTGAGGACCTCATGGCAGCTGTATAGGAAGTCTTGCGGATCTTCCGAAGAAGCATCGCTGAAAGTAGTAGTGAAGATCTTGGTGAACCTATCCAGTCTCCACAAAGCATCGGCGGACATGGCCGCCCCGTTGCCGGCCTGAGCTACTACTCCGGGCTGAACTGTCATAGCTGGCTGAACAGCTGGAACTTGAGCCTGGGGAGCTACTTGCTCCGGGGTATGAATAGCTAGAGTCTGAGCCCCTCCTCCCGTCTGGGGAGTGGATGGTGCTGCAGGAAGTAAGCCCGCTCGGGTGACATTTTTCATGAGGCCCACCTACGAGACCAAAGCGTCCTGAAGAACTGGGGAGCAATAAACCCCTCTGGGACCTGAGCTGGGCCCATCAGAGCTGCTGGGACCGGAACCTCCTCATCAAGATCAATCTGAGGTTCCGCCACTAGTGCTGCTGCAGGGGGCTCAGTCCTGCCCCTGCCTCGACCCCTAGCACGACCTCGGCCTCGCCCTCTGCCCCGCGTGGGAGCTGTTGCTGAGGCCTCGGGCTGCGGAGCGGTAGATGAGGAAGCGCTTGTTCTCGCCATCTGCGAAAGAACAAAGTAGGAATCCAATTAGCATTTGGGAGTAAACCGCACGACAAGAATGAACAAATGTGAAATTTTTCCTAACTCTGTAGCCTCTGGGGGATAAATACAGACGTCTCCGTACCAATTCCTAAGACTCTACCGAGTTTATCTGTGAACTGTGAGCCCTATGTAAACTTAGGGCTCTGATACAACCTGTCACGACCCGGATTTCCCACCATCGGGGGTCGTGATGGCGCCTGCTAGTGAAAGCTAGGCAAGCCAATCAACCGGATTATTTACCACTTTTCTATTTACGAATTTATTACAGCACAAAAATATTAACTAAAGAACAATAATACAACAAGCGAAATGGATGCAAATTTCATTCTTTACAAAATATCGCCGATAAACTATCCTCAACAGACTACCTAAGATTTGGTGTCACAGTTTCACAGAATGTTTAAGAGTACTACAAACAAGGTTCTGAAGAAATAACAAAAACACTATTTCTGGACTACATAGGAGAAACAGGTACAAGAAATGGACAGGAGACACCAAGATCCGCGGACGTCTGCAGAACTACCTTGGGTCGCCTAAAAATCAAAGGCTGGAAGCTTCCTACTGTTCGAAGCTTGCGGCACAGGGATCTGCACAAAAGAGTGCAGAGTGTAGTATCAGCATAACCAACCCCATGTGCTGGTAAGTGCCTGGCCTAACCCCGGCGAGGTAGTGACGAGGCTAGGACCAGACTCCAGATAAACCTGTGCAGTTATAAATATATATGTGTCTACAGCAAAAGATAGAAATACATAAATAATTTAAAAGGGGGAAGGAGAACATGCATCGGGATAGCAGACAAATAGGGCGAAACGAATCATCAATGAATAAGAAAGAAAACTGCAATTCAGCCTTTAACACAAATGAAATGAGATACAAGCCATCTTCACCTCCAGTAACCTCTTGTTGCAGGCGTGCAACCCGTTCCCACTTGCAATAACCTCTTGTGGCAGGCGTGCCACCCGCTCC
>MCJB01022118.1:72295-85498 GCA_002018475.1 Nicotiana obtusifolia | reverse complement strand
ACCAGTATGGCAGGATCATTATCGTCCCTGAGGGTGACGGGTAAGGGTTATTTGTTATTTTTAACGTTTATAGTTTTTTATGGTTTTACTAAGATATTAATGTGGCTTTTTTTTTAATTACATTAAAGGTTTATCCCTAGTAATGTTACTACGAGGATAATCACCCAGGCAACTCGAAAGCTATATGATGGCCCTTATGCGACTTGGAGTGAATTTTCATTCTCGCTTAAGGAGGCAATTTTCAATGAATTTAAGGTATAAATGTTCTTTCAAGCAGTACAATTATTTATATTTATGATATTTCCATCTAAATACTATGATATTTCCATCTAAATACTTAACTTCTCAAATACAGAGCAAGTGTGTGTGGGAACACTGCTATAGTGCGGAGGTGGCTGCTAACTTCCATCTCAAGGCACGCAAGCGGTTGTCCCATTGCTTTTCCAACGCTAGAAGGACGAACACGAAGCCCTCCTGGTTGCAAGATGGTCTATGGACTGATCTGCAAAGGCAATGGCTAACCGCTGATTTCCTAAAGAAGAACGAGCAAGGAAAGAAAGCTCGTGCTTCGGAGACGGGAGGCTCTCTGCACACTGGAGGTGCGATCAGCCTCGGTTCAATAAAGAGGAAAATGGTACGTAATTGCTTAATTTAATTTTAATTTTCAATGTCTAATCTGTTTATTAACTAAAATTTATGACTTTTCAGGAGAAGAAGTTAGGCCGTCCGATGGGGCAAGATGAGTTATTCAAGCAAACTCATACTGTCAAGAAGAAGAAAGATTCGGACGAAGAAAGGTGGGTCGAGGACCGAGCCTCGACTGTACATGTAAGTTTTCAATTTTTATTAAGTACTTTGATTTAGTTTTATATAACTTTTGAATACTAATTTAATTTTTCTTATAGAGTCGCTTCACAGCTAAGTTGGAAGATTTTGTACGCAGCCAGCCACTATCTTCATCGGGCGAACCAATCCAACCGTCGGATGAGGAAGCTGAGAGATTATGGACGCAGGCTGCTGGCGGTCCAAAAGGAGGGGAAGGTATACGGGCTTCCCGCTAAGCAATTCCACCGCTATAGGTGTGGAATGCAAGGAATAGGCACTTCCGCGCAAGCGGAGTCGCTTGATGGGGAGAGCCTCTCCTCTGTGCGGGAGCATGTAGCAAAGCTCACAGCCGAGCTAGAAGCTGCCAAGGAAAGAGAGAAGGTTAGAGATGCTCAGTATGCCGCCATACAAGAGCAGCTCAAATCTCTCTTGACTTCTGGCGCTAATTTTCCTATTCCCCGATCACGTGAATCATCGCCGGATGATAATCTTGATAATGACACTTCATCCGACGATGCCACTCATGATGTAAACATTAGTAGACATTGAATTGTATTAACAGTTTATATAATGTATAAGTTCATTTGAACTTTATAGCTTGTTATTGTTTAATGTCGATGTTTAATGATGTTTATTGTTGTTGTTATTCTCGTTGTTGTTTATTGTTGTTGTTGTTTTGTTGTTTGTTGTTGATGTTCTTATTTTCATGGCATAAAATGCCTATATTAGGAATTTGGTAAGCTGGCAGGTGGTGTAGCTGCCAAAACAGGCAATTTCTGGAAAAATATAACCAAAAAAAGCGACCAACTTTGGTCTCAAGTTGGTCGCTATTTTGCTGGAAAAAATATGAATCTGCAGATTAGCGACCAACTTTGGTCGCCAGTTGGTCGCTAATTTACAAAAAAATAAATTAAAATTTGACATTAGCGACCAACATTGGTCGCTATATTACCCAGTTTTTTAAAATCTGGGACAATAGCGACCAACCTTGGTCGCTATTCTCCCAGATTTAAAAAAAATTAATTAATTAAGCGACCAAGATTGGTCGCTAATTCCCAGAATATATTAATTATAAAAAAAAAATAGCGACCAAAGTCGGTCTCTATATGTTTTTCGGATTGTTTGGTCCTTTTGTTGTAGAGACCAAAGTTGGTCGCAAATTAGCGACCAACTTTGGTCGTTATTTGTTTGTGACCACCTAAATACTGACCAGGCCATTTTGGTCGCTTTTTTGCAATTTGTGACCAACTTTGGTCGCTTTTTTTGGTCGCTTTTTGCCTGTTTTCTAGTAGTGTCTTTGCCAACTTCAACCTTGATGATATACAATATTGGAATGTGGAGACTTGGTTATTTGAAACAACGTCTTTATCAGGGGGAGTAAAGTATGTATTGTACTCTTTTTCCTTGACTAGGATTTTTTTCCCACGAGATTTTTTCTAGTAAGCTTTTAACGAGGGGGAGTGTTATAAAAATATTATTATGGATGTCCATTTATTACTTCGTTGTAGTTCCATTGAAGTTTATCTTCAAGTAGCTGATGCAGGAAAGTTGCAAGCAACTCAATGAAATGACTTGCATCAACTTCTTATTAAAGAGGCAAGTTGCAAGCAACTCATGCAGACAACTTACAAGCAGCTCAAGAAAATCCTCGCAGCTGCTTCCTGGAAAGCCTTGCAACTGCTTTCTTTTTCTATAAATAGAGGAGATTTTAATTCATTATGTACAGCAGATTGAAGTTGAATAATATATCGATCTCTCTCTATACTTGTCTTTGATTTATTTGCTTTGCAGTCTTTATTTTATAACACTTAATAAATACTTAACCGTTCTTTTTTAGTTGCTAGAGTCCATCATGATGCTCAAATTAACTCAATTTCCAAAATTCATATTTTTGAGTCTTGGAGCAAAACAAATGAATTTTTGTGATATAGATTCTAATGTTGAAGACTAACTATTGTAGTAATCCGTTATATAAACCAATCATTGTGTTAGGCATCGTATTTTAGTAGTTTGGAGTGATTGCGATCGAAATCCCTCTCAAAGTCGAGCTCATGTTGCTCAAATATAGAGTTGAGAATTAAAAAAAAATCAATTCTAAATGTCTAGGCCAATTCACGTTATTTGTGATTACACGGGGTACTAATTGTGAATATATATTATTTTATTTTTTTCCTTTTTTTAAAAGATGAAATATTCATTATAGATTTTAATTTGTTGTACTAATGTTGTAAAAAATATTTACATAATCAGGTCACTTAGGTAATTATATATAACTATTTAATATCGTGACCTAAAGTAAGTGTACTTAATTTACTATAACAAGTTAATCTTTGCATTGTAAAGTATATAACTAAAATCCTCGTACTGAAATGATTTAGGTTTAAAGCTTCTGCAATTGTAAAAATTAAGTCTTAATGTTGTTTATTGGATTTGAGTTCTGACTCTAGAAATTTTTCTCCACTGTGATTGTGTATATACGTTAGAGATATACGTTTACCCTCAAAAACGAATAACAATCAAATTTGTAAGTGATTTTAAAAATAAGCGAATTAATTTAATACAAACGATGAATTGCGTTAGATTAAAAAGATAGAGGACGTAATAAATTTTTAAACCGCTTAAGGGGGTTGGTTCCAGAATCAACAACATCCTTAATGAAATATCTGCCCTCGATCCCGGACTCATAATAACTGAACACTGATGAATAAAAGTGAGAACTTTGAATAACAGAAAAAATAATAGTATATTGCTTTGATATGCGTGTTACAGTGTGGTTAATGAATAATCAGATCTCCCCCCTCCCCCCCCCCTCTCCCTTTATATAGTAGGGGAGTCCTATTCTAAATACAATACCATAAAAGGTAAAAATCTTCCGTTTAACCAATCACTGGATTTCTGCCAATACGTGCCGAGATCCACGCTGTGATATCCGGCTAGTCACGGATATCACGGCCTATTGTTGGTCGTGCTCGATTGCCTGGTAGTACTCTCCGATGCCTTTAGGATTCGAATCGAACCCGGGGTTATGGCCCTGATACTCCCGAATTCGGGCACTTTGCCCGAATCTCGGTTCGAGGGGATCCTTACCTCGATTCCGGTCCCTTGTCATCACGCCTCTTGCTTCGTTTATGTTTTTGTAAAACCGAGGCATTTTATGGGCCCATTTTCACCCGTATATTATGTGTGTATATATATATATATATATGTATGTGTGTAGTAATTCCTAAAATAACTCACATCCTACCATTGCCTCCGAAGGTTTAGGAGATAAGACTGCCACTTCTCCTTTTGTGAATTTTCATGGCACCATTCTCTAATTTTTTTTCTTAATAACTATCCACAAATTTCCAACTTTTTTGTTTCTCTCTCCCCCCTTCATTATTTGGGAATAACTTTCCAATTCCTCCTCTGACTTTCTTCTTCATCACATTGTACATATAAATCATCTTGCTATTTCTACATTCATTTTTGTTGTTTTTGCCCTATAATTTTATATGTTTACCGTAAAGGGTGGCTATGTTTAACACGGCCTTTGTTCTATCTTTTGCACTTTTGTTATCATTTCCTCTTCTTTTCCTTTTCGCCCCACGAATCTTTCCACCAAAACACGTAGAAATCTCTATTCCTGATGAACTTGATGATCTAGCTCTATTCCGGCGCGCTACCCTTGCTTCCATCGATAGGGGCGGTGGTGCCATTTCTCGTCTTGGCACCACCAACCCCCGTCTGAAGATCGCTTTTCTCTTCCTCACCAACACTGATCTTCATTTTGCTCCTCTTTGGGATCGATTCTTCGCCGGCCACGGTGGCCTTTACAACATTTACATCCATGCAGATCCCTCAGCCAAAGTTACGCCGCCTGGCGGGCAGATTTTCAAGGGCCGTTTTATCGCGGCCAAGAGGACTCAACGCGCATCACCTACCTTAATATCCGCTGCTCGTCGCCTTATGGCGACGGCACTCTTAGACGACCCGTTAAATTCCTATTTTGCCCTTGTATCACAACATTGCATCCCTTTACATTCATTCAACTATATTTACAACTCCCTCTTTACATCTCAATTCCCCGAATATCGGAGCTTCATCCAAATATTATCCAACGAGTCGTACATGTGGGACAGATACGTAGCACGTGGCGAAAGTGCAATGCTACCCGAAGTACCCTTCGACAGGTTTCGGTTTGGGTCTCAATTCTTTGTTCTGACGCGAAGGCATGCTTTGGTAGTAATTAGGGATAGGAGGTTATGGAGGAAGTTTAGACTGCCTTGTTTGAACGACGATTCGTGTTATCCTGAGGAGCATTATTTCCCAACACTTTTGTCAATGGAAGATCCTGAAGGTTGTACTCAGTATACACTAACTCGTGTTAATTGGACGGAGAGTGTTGACGGACATCCACGTACTTATTTTCCGGCGGAGATTTCGCCGGAGCTTATTTATAAGCTCCGAGAATCGAATTCTACGTATTCTCACATGTTTGCAAGAAAATTTTCGCCCGATTGTTTAAAGCCGTTGATGGATATTGCAGACAAGGTCATTTTTCGGGATTAAACCGGGTATGTTATTTTAAAAAAACATACTTATTTGTTATTGCAACAAAAATATTTAGAAGTTGTTTGGTTATTAATTAGGATTAGAAAATAAATCCGAAGTGAAAATGTTGATAGTACATTTACATACCGTGTTTGATTGTCGTTTCTTTTTTCATATAAGTAATATCAAGATAATTTTATAGAAAATCTTGGTATATTATTTCATATTGGATCTAACATGGAATAACTTATAGTAGGATTAACTTTACGGAAATAAAACACCTAAAATGATAATATTTTAATTGATTAATCATTTGTGCACCATGTTTATCATCAGATGCGAAGCATAATTTTGTCAATATCTATCATTTTTGTATGTTCATTGGATATTAATTTTTCCAATTTCTTTATGAGTCACCCAAATTACCATTTTCTAATAAATATTACACACATGAAAATAAGGCAATTTTTCGTTAATTGTTAAAGAATTACATAATATTTTCATCGGAGTAGAATTCATTATGGCCTGATTCGTTTCCCCTAATATTGATTTATGATGAGATATATGGTCAAGAAAATGATCTCCTATGACTAGTTACAATTTTAATATGATCTAAAAAATGATCTGATTTCTACAAAGGAGCCGACGATCTTTCGGAAATAGCCTTTCTATCCTTAGAGTAGGGGTAAAATTTGCGTACACTTTATCCTCCCTAGACTCCACTTGTGGGATTTTACTGGATTGTTGTTGTTGTTGTTGATCGTATTCTACAAAGATCTATTGTGTTTTACTTACTGACCTCATATGATATATTTTACTAATCTTTTGTAAAATTAACTAGACGATTAAAATAATATTTGTAATGGCCCATAAAACCGACCTCCCCTCTATTGTATTACTGAAGCGCGCTACTTTATTTGATTTTACAGGTGATTTGAGATGTTGTTTTAGGTTATTGTAGGAACCAAAAGTCTGAAGTCTGAAGCAGGAAGAGGCTGAGGCTCAAGCCAAAGCCCTCTCAAAATAAACAAATGCTGCTGCTATTTGGTGGTCTCTCTTGTACATAAATTAGAGAACTGCCTTGGCTTTCTTGTTGGTCGGATAAAACTTATCCGTATCGGGTGTTTACAAACGGTGAAATCGTGTGATGGTCAAAATGGTGCTAATTATGGGCTTAGATGCAGTTAGAGAAGGATTTGGTGCAAGGATAAGCAAAATGTAGCAAACATGCTTATCTCTTGTTCTCTTTCCTTTTACACATACTTTTTATGAGGTTTCAATTTGTAACTCATATATATATGCCTTATAAATTTATATATTATACAAACCTCTTGTTTTATATTTGTGTAAAAGAACTATATTTTAATCTAGATGTAGAAGATTTTGCCGCTCATGTGTCAAATTTATTCTTTTTTAATTTCTATTTGGTGGAGTAACAAACTTTCCTTATTTTACTTTAGTTTCTTACAGCTAGATGCATTCATTTGGTTTATTAACAATAATTATGTGACAATCCCAAATAAGTAGTGGACTATATAAATCCTTACTTTTTCATTTAAGTTCAACTAATGGTACCATCATATGAGGACTCATTATGAATTGACAAGTTTTACTCTAGCTGCTACTGCTAACGTACCATAATGTTCTTCCTTCACTTGAGTTTGGGATTCACAATATGAACAACTTCACATAGACGGAGCTTTGATGCATTCATTTTGTACTTCATGCTACTTGACGTCTTTTAAGTAATGTCCCTACTTAAAGTCTAAAAAGAAAAAAACTGACTCAAGTCGACTTAAAAATTGATGATCTGCACTTTGATTTGGTCCGACATTTGTTTTTAAAATTAGGAATGTGAACATTTTGTTAATTTAGTCTAGTATAAAATATTGACCAACAACAAAACAAAAAAGAAGAGATACTCTTTCAGTGATCAAGTAGTCTTGCCTTTGTAGTCTTTCCATAGTTCATGTTGATCAACACCAGTCTATGCTAATGCCTATAGCGCCCTCCACAACCAATGTTTGCATGCACATATTCTCATTTGCTAATGCTCGTGTATCAGGCTGTTAAGGATGTACTTACTTTTTCTTTTTGTCGAGATTGAGTTGGTGTTCAATGTACCGCTTGTCTAGCCTATGCTTTGCAAGCCTACATAGCTCCACCTTTTTAACGGGGAGATGTACTTCATGTCCTAGCTTTCCTTTCTTTCGGGGCCATTTCCTTCGCCCTTTCTTCTTAGTCTGAGGCATCTCCCTCTCGTCCTATTGTGGTAAGTTAACCGTAAAGTTTTGGAAGCGGCCTTTCATTCCCTTGTTTTGTCGTGGCACAATCCTCCCTCCCCCCAACCCAAGCACCCCTGGCTCAGGGGGGACCAAAAAACGCCTTCCATTTTCCACCCTTCGTCGACCCTTGCCGCCTTTCTTAACAAGCCCTTGAGCCTCCTTTTCACCGCCTTCTTCATAGAAGCTCGTGAAATGGGACGCAGATTGGTACGAACTTACTCCAGTCCTATTAAAGATGGGATGAATCAAGCAACTCTTATAGATAGATGGGATAAGAAGGAAGAAACACTGATAACATTTGCAGCTGCTTCTTTCAAATCGATATACAAGCAGTTGGGCGCGAAACTTTCTTCGAGAAAAAGCTCGTCCTTGTCATTATAGGACTGTCTTTTATTCTGCTTTTACTTATTTTTTATAAATCTCTCATTTGCGAAATTTTTTCATTGTCTTTAGTATGATCTAGCTTCACACCTCGCGGTGCTTACACCTCTCGCCTATCGGAACACCAACCCAATCTTGAAACTCGAAGTGGATTTGGGGAGTGAATTAACAAGAACATCTTCTTTACCACCAAAAATGGTAACATAAGACCCTTCTTCATGCATGCTTGTCATCTGCTAGTGAATATTGTCCAGTCAAGTCTTTGTTCTTTTATTCTTAAATGTGGGTGCTAACGTCCAATCCTACACCTCTGAATGAAGCGTACTACAGTCGTTAGCAATAATAAATCCAACAAAGTTGGGGTCGAATCCCCCAAGGAATGTGTGTGTGTTAGAGTGTCCAAATATATGTAAACTTGGTGATTCTTAATGTCATTTTCAAACGAAGAGTGGTTGTTCAATTACTTCTAAAGTTACTTCTAAAATTACTATGAAAACTAGTTGAGGAATTTTATCGCACACTTAGAATGCGAGTACAAATGAAGTTGTAACAAATAAGAAAAAAGCACTAGGATTGCTTCCCCTTCGTGTATGTTATGCTTTTGGGTACAAATGTTCAATTCTAGTTAATTAAGAATGTGTTATGGCTTCAATTTCTATTCTACCAACTTAATGTCTTCCAACAATAAGAGGTTTTTACCCCAAGTTGCTCTTCCAAGCCAACTAAGACTCAATGATAAAGCAATTGATTGGCCCAAGTATAAATCACACTATTCCTAGCTAGATTTCATTAATCAAGTGATTAATCCACTTAATTTCTTGCGAACTACTTTACACCTAAGCTAAGTTCTACTCTTCCAAGCTCGAACAAACAAAATAGGCATGAATTAGTGTTTGCAACCACAAAATCAATCAATAAAGTATGGAGTAATTAGATAACACAAAGTTTAATCAAACTTTGAATTTATATTAACTCCCCAAAAACATAACCCCACTTAGGGTTCACAATCCTAGTTTAAGAAGCTTAGCTAGACATAATAAAGAAAGAAAATACAAAAATAAATGATAATCTAAACATATTAGCTAAGAAAGTAGAGAAAGATTGAGCAAGATATGATGAAACTATCCAAAACTCTTAAGGGAAACTCCAAAAGCTGCTCTTCTACGTTCCAATGGGTCAAAGATACACTATAAATGACTTATATTGCTATTTATAATCGTTTGCAATATTTGACAAAAGTACCCCTACGGTGTCCGGTCGGCTTTGATGCTTCAGTTATCCTCGTGGCTTTGTTCGTGGAGATGCTTATGTTTGTGGGCTGGTTTGTGGGCTGAAATGGCTCCACGATTCAGATCGTGGAGCTGGGCAGAACTTGCACAATTCTTTGCTTTAGATGCCCTTCAAGATCGTGGAGCACTTGAAGACGTTCAAGATCATGAAATTGGACAGACTTTACCCCAAATTTTCCCGACTTAGCCATTTTTTATGCACTTTTGCACCCCATTTTGGCTTCACGATTGACCTTAGTGGAGCCATCTCCACTTATCAATATTCAAATTCTTCAATCTTATGCTCTAAATTCCATCTCTTTTCATCCTTTTTGATCCAATCCTTTGTCAACTATTTTATTTAAGCTCAGACATATGAAATCGAACAAATTAAGTTAGTTAAAGCTATTAAATCTTACTTAAAGAACCTTAAAACTCAAGAAAAAGGTACGAATAAATTAGCAAAATACCATCTTATTATTAACTTGCGACTCGTATGAAAAGCGAACAACATCAGCCTCGATATAAGGTGCATGAAGTTTCAACAACTCTTGATTAAACTGCCTTGAAGTTAAATTTGCTTGTTTAGAGATTAAGTTTGAATAATTAACCTAAATAGCCTCTCACCCTGCTGCTTGAACTAAAAATAGTTGGCAGATATAAATATATACATATAATCGTGTATTATCTCTATATATCGACTAGAAAAAGTAAAGAGTAGATTTGGCCAGCTATTTATATAAAGATCCCATTAAGATTTAACATATATAGTTGAGAACTTCGTATGGAACCTTATGAATTCTTCAAGTTCTAGCAGATGGAACAAAATTACTTTTGAAAGAGAACCTTATTCCATCTACAAGACATAATCGTTTATTCAGTATTTGACCATTCATAGCAGTAATATCTATCTTTCTAAGTGATTTAGTAATACCTTTTGGTGATCACTTTGTTCTAGCCTATCTTAGTACTGATGTTTTCTTTTTCGGGATTGCCATTTTAAGTATTGATCCCGTTGGACTTTTTACGTCGGAATATGAATTAAATAAAAAATATTCCTTTTTAGGTGGTTTATGGGCAACTGCTCATCAATTAGTTATAAAATACCGCTAGCTTTATATGTGTTATCTATATCGTTATGTGTGATTCGATAAGACCTAAACTTTCTCCAAAAAGATAGTTTCTCTCAGTTTGCATTTTTTACTCTATGATAGTAAAAGAGTTAACAAGAATACATATTATATTCACCTTTATTATTTTTTGCACTTTTCTACGGTAGTTGTAGTATTCTTAGGGGTCATTTGATTACCAGAATAAGAATAATAATTTTGAGATAGAATTCGGGATTGTGTATATTCCATATTTTATTAATGATATTAGTTAATATCGAGATAAATTTTACACTAAATGATAGAATTAACTATCTCATATAAAAGGTAGAATAGCTAATTTTATGGAATATCCTTGTATATCCTTGTTGTACCAAACGATTCTTAACGTCTTCGCACAACGATTAGGAACAATAAGTGGCTATGCATGTGTATACTCTATCTTTCTCAATTTATAATTCGTACTTTTTTTTTTAGTCTGTCCCAAAAAGAATATCATATTTCTTTATGCAGAAATAATGTAATCTATTTTATTCTTAATGAGATGATTTATAGTCATATAAATTTCTATGATATGTTTTAGATCATAAGTTTGAAAAAACTTTCTTGCTTTCTTAAACTCCTTACCCAATCAAATACCACCATACAAATTAAATTTAGAGGTTTGAATTGGAGTTGATATTGCGCAAAGGAGTTAAGTTTGGGATTGGAGCATAATACGTGCATTCACTCTCTTTGTTATCTTAGCAAGAAGAGGAAGCAAAAAGAGCACAAAGAAACGGAGAAGGAGCGGAGGGTCTTTATTGTTTTTTAATATGAGTTAATACCCTAAAATTCGTCTAAATTATATAATTTTTGTCAGTTTTCTACCTAAATTATCGCATGTCCTCAAAAACTCCTTGAACTATATCCCTCTTCATGATAAAATTCCCGTCATATGACATAATGTGTCTGATAATTCGCCAAAAAGCATGTGAAGACGAAAAAATGCCATTAAAATGGCCCACCTGACAGCATGAGCGGATCTACAGTATGGGGTACGGGTTCTTGGGAACCCAGTAACTGTTACCCAGATCCTGTATTTGTAGTGAGAAATACACTAAATGTATAAATAATTTTAGGTGGGAGCCCAGTACTAGAAACGACTGTTGGTTCAGCGGCAAAGAAGGACCCTGTTTAGATTATGTTTTCTTAAGTTGGTTGGCAAGGGTACGAATCCACTATTTGACAATTTTTTAACTTCACCTTTGTTTTTTTCACAAAACTACATCTGTAGGCACTTGTGTTGTTTCTATTTTCTTCTTAAAAAACACTAATGAAGTTAAATTAAAAGAGGCCAGCCAAATAAAAAAACTTGCTGAAATTTTTGTCCCGATCAGTTATTGTTGTATATTATTTGAGATCGTTGCAAAGTGAGAACCCATAAGGTTTAAATCCTGAATCCGTCTCTGCCTGACAGTGTTTAATGTCTAATTAGCCTTTCTTTTTTAAAAATTTATATTTCTTTTTATTTTTTTCTTTTTTTCTTTATATTTCACCTTCCTTCCTCGTCTTTTACCTTTCTTCTCTATTTTTTCACCCTCCTTCTTCATTCCTTCATCTGAAATTCTCTCTTTCTTGTCAAAACTCTAATTTTCTATACCGATTCAGGAGCAAATCCCTAGTTTTTATCCCGATTTTCGAACAGAAACAAGAATAGACAAAATAATTGAGGTCAGAACCAAGATTAATGGAAAAAATCGCTATTGAGAGAAGGTATAGCCATTATTTGATGAGAGCAAAGAAAAAAATGAGTTTTTTACAATTGACCCACTAGTTTTAAACCTAGCCCCCTTTTTTATTTTTACCGTGTAATTTTTTATAATGATAAAATAAAGAGTATTAGAATCTTAATTAAGTCTGAATTTTAGATTAAGCTGAGCAAATATTCTCGTAGATTTTCACATGGCAGATTTTAAAAATAATTTAGAGTGTGTATTATATACACTAGTAAGAATGCGATGGTGGAGTTTTATTATGAAGGGCTATATAGTTTAGGGGATTTTCGGGGACATGCGATAGTTTAGGTAGGCAACTGACAAAAGTTGTATAATTCTGGCGGGTTTTAGGGTATTAACTCTTTATATATATATATATATATATATATCTACGTATAATCAATGTATATCATCTAAAAAAAATAAATATTAAATCTGACCAGCTATTTCTACGACAATCTCCTTTTTAAATACATTAAAAATGTTTGCTATGTTTTAATCAATAGCCGCAAAGTCGTATTTTCCCCAAAATTCCTCTCAAACTTAAATATTATGCTTTTATCCGCATTAGAGTTGGGACATGTGATGTGCGCATAAACCTATACATTATGCATTATGCTCGTAACACAAAACAAAGTCCGAGCATTTGACTTCTTTTTGTAGAGTTTTAATCAATTCCAAAGTGGAAGCAAATAAATTTCTTAATAGAATATGATCTAAATATAAAAAGACACGAGTCAAACAAAAATCAAAACAAGAAAAAGAAGAGAAAAAATAGAGAAACATTCCCTTATGGGCTATGATGTTTATTTTCCAAGTTGACCATATTAGAAACACCATTTGAAGAGAGGATCTAACTTTTTTTATTTAAAAGGATCTAACTTACAAAGAAATTTGTGGGGGGTGGGTGGGTAAAAAAAGAAAACTTACAAAGAAAGAAAAATATGAGGCAGGATCTGTCCCCCACCCTGCACATATCAACATCTGTCCACCATTTTCAACTAATCTTGGACCCCTTTCTTCATCAGTCATCCCCATCAACCTC
>MCJB01022118.1:45190-61197 GCA_002018475.1 Nicotiana obtusifolia | reverse complement strand
CCAGCTTGAAATGCGGCTATGGTGTTTTTGGTTGACACTCTACTCTGAACTGCTGAGCGATGAGTTTGAGCCGGTTCTTTAATTTATTTAATTTGACAAAATAGTAATAGAAATGAAAGATTATTTTGAACATGTGATGTGTAAGTTTAGCATTCACAAGATGTTTGGCATTAGGCACAAGAGCAAGTAACTTAAAGAGACTCTTCAACTTTCCTAAAAGTGTTAGGTTGTGGGACACTTTCACCTAAATCACTTCTATCTGTTTAGCTATACTTAAATTCTATGGAGCTCCAATGTGCAGGTGCCAAATTGAATTGGCTGAACCATGCTTTATGTCACATTAATGAAATTCCTCGACTTATTTTAAGAGAAAAGATTAGTCATTCTAATTGCTATGTAAGATGATGTTCAAGTTCCCTCAATTTTTTCTTTCCTCTTGCCTTTCTTTCTTTCTAGTTCATGGAAGCTTAAGTTCTTTCTTCCCTTCAATTTCAGTGATATAGAATAGATAATCTTTACGCTCGCCCCCAAGGCTTAGTTCAAGTCGCAAAGGTTGGTTGAGGGACTTGTGACTTCAAAGGTTCAATCCGGGCGCCATGCGAACTATGACTGGTATTTAAGCGGAAAAGGGTAGAGGGGCAGGCCTATTATCCCCAAGTTTTTGAAGGCCGCGTTTGGTCCTGAGGAATGGCCCCGGATGGATTTCTCGGTCATTAAAAAAAAATTGCAGTCTTGATGTATATTGATGTCTAGCCCTGTATTTGACTTTATTGAATAGATAATGGTAACAATTAGATTGTTGCAACTAACTGAGAAAATAATGTTATATAGTTATTGATTTGCTTGTGCAAATTTTCATGCTGTAGAAAAGATTGAATGAAAATCTACCTTGTACCTCTCCTTGGCATTTTGATCCTAGACAAACAGCTATACCAAACCAGCTGATAATGATTATGGTAACAGAACTCCATTAAACACCCTGCTATTAAAATTATTTTAAATTGTTAATTATTGTAAATTATAGTACTTTTTGTTTAGTTTTTAAATATGTAAATTTTATTCCAAAAAAACTTAAAAATTCTATATAGGGACCGAGGGAGTACTTGATAACCTTTTAACTAGGCTTTAAGCATTTTGAGAATTTCTGAAGTGCTACACTATCAGGATTTTTTCTATTTTCAGGCCTCGAACCCAAGAGCTTTGGTAAGGATTAAGATATATCCTCTCCCTCCAACCACAATCCTTACAACTAAGTGGTGTCTCACGATCTTTGTTTCCATATCTGCTATAATTCAAAGTTACAAATTAATAGCTAATGAATGCATTAGAATAACAGAAAAAAGAACATAAGACTGGATTTTGTATCATCTACTAAGCTACATTAAAAAGAGTTAGAAGAGGCAAGTCTTGTCCAGTGGCCTGTGTTTATATAGTAGAATACTATATCTTATAGTCTATTTGGTCGAAGTTTCTCGCAAATCTGAAAATGCTTATTTTCGAAACAATGCTTATTTTGGAGAATTGAGATTTTTTTGGCCAAGCTTTCAGAAAAAAGAAAGTGCGTTTGCATGGCAGCTGAAGCTGTTTTCCTATCGTGGAGAAGAAGCAGGAAAAGTAACTTTTCCCAAGAAGTAGAAGCAGAGGTGGAAGTTGTTTTAATTTAATCATGACAACAATATCCTTAACAAAAATTTATATATATCAAACTATCCGTACTTAAATCATCCTGACAATTAAAATACTCGTATAAAATGTCAAGTTCCATATTGTTGGTTTAATTATACTTATTTTACTTTATACATTTAGATAAAATGAAACTAAATGTTTAGTTACAATCTATCATAAGAAATATTTAAAACTATTTATGTAGTTAAATAATATTATTTGTAAAGTGAATTTCTATATATATTTATTATAACATGACATTCAAAAGCACTTTTTGAAAAAATTAACCAAACATAAATTGATATTCTAATATTAACATCCTTAAATGTACTGGACAAACATAAATTGCTACTATCCAAAACTATTTTCGAAAAGCATTTTTTTATGAAAAAACACATTTCAAAATATGCAGATTCTCAAAATTTGGTCAAATGGGCTCTAGTTTTGAAAGTGGAATCACACACATACAAATGTTTGATTCTTGTAGGAAGATTATTTAATTTAGTGTTTTATAATTATATTTTATCAGATAGAAAAAATTAGTTGATCCCAAACGGAATATGATTGTTCTTTTTTTTTTCCTAATACAAAAAAATTATTAATATGGAAAGAAACAATTTCTATTGGAATGACCTACTTGGAGTGAGATTAGATTTGATATTATAAATATCATGCAGTAAATCGTCCGAATTACACTACAGTTCTTGGGAAGCATATCTGCAAGACAAGGAAGTTCAAGAAAGTTTCCAACAGGTATTTACTCCCACTTTCAGATTAGCCAAAAATCTTACACTTTGTTGCATGTTTAGAACATTATTATGTAATCTTTTCGCAATATAGAATTGAACCCTCAAACTCGGGTGTGGGTATTCCAAACGGGTGCAAGATCTAGGTGTCGAATCCATCAAGATCGAAATTTTAAGATTAGGAGTATGGATCTAGGTACGGATACATGTGCTTGCATCGGATTCGACTATATCTAAAAGTAGAGCTATAAAAATATGCCTAAATTATGAGACATTATGTGGAAAACTTGCATGTAGCATGAAGAGTGTAGTAACATAATCTTTTATTCTCAAGTTGTAAGTAGACATCTAGAAATCTACAGTAGCTTTTGTTTTGAGAAATCAAAATGCCAAATCTTATATCTAATATCTACGTAGTTTACGGTCAAAATTTGACCAGATCCCCTATTAATCCCACACCCATACAAATGAAGTATCCGCGCAACTTAGGTTTTCCCACGAGACTATGTATTAAGCTATATGTCTTGGTGGTATATATGACTTGATTTAGAGAATGTTGAAAATCATCATTTATGCGATGAGACCATTAAAAATTGAAGTGCCAAAGTTAAACCTATTATTTACTAGGTGGCAAAAAGATTTGAGTAAATCGTTTAACTAGCTAGTTAATGTTACAAAGTTTGCTATACCAATTGAAGTCTTTGAGAGATATTACAAACTGCAGATTTCATGGGTGGCAAGTGTTCAAAGAGGCCAAAAACTGGGGGATATTCAGGCTATCCGCAGTCACAATATACTCAACCGAGCTACATTTATCCACCGCCACCTCCTGAATCAAGGAAAAGGCTGCAGAGGAAATATTCAAAGATCGATGATGACTACAACAGCTTAGAGCAGGTTACTGGTGCGCTTGCACGTGCAGGACTAGAGTCTTCGAACTTAATTGCTGGCATCGATTTCACCAAGAGCAATGAGTGGACCGGTGCAAGGTCATTCCAAGGGAAAAGCTTGCATCACATTGGAGATAATCAGCAAAATCCATATGAACAAGCGATATCTATCATTGGAAGAACACTATCAAAGTTTGATGAGGATAACTTAATTCCTTGTTTTGGATTTGGTGATGCCTCAACACATGACCAACAAGTCTTCAGTTTCTATCCGGATGAGAAAGTATGTTATGGATTCGAGCAAGTACCTGAGTCGATATAGACAATTAGTTCTTCAATTACGCCTCGCAGGACCAACATCGTTTGCTCCAATTATTGAAATGGCAATCAGTATTGTAGAGCAGAGTGGTGGCCAATACCATGTTTTGTTGATAATAGCAGATGGACAGGTTACAACAAGTGTAGATGCTGCGCGTGGTCAATTAAGCCCTCAAGAGAAGAGAACAGTTGAAGCAATTGTCAAAGCAAGCCAATATGCCTTGTCTATTGTTGTAGTTGGGGTTGGAGATGGGCCGTGGGACATGATGAGGGAATTCGATGACAATATCCCCGCTCGAGCCTTTGACAATTTCCAGTTTGTTAATTTTACAGAAATCATGTCAAAAAAGGTGAACTGGTCCAGGAAAGAAGCAGAGTTTGCATTGGCAGCATTGATGGAAATACCTTCTCAGTACAAGGCAACTCTGGAGCTAAACATTTTGGGTGCTCGTCGAGGGCTGGAAATTGGCACGATTCCTCTTCCCCCTCCTCCCTATGGTGCAATTTAGCGTCACTTTTCTAGGGTTATATCTCATGACAATGAGGTTCCACTGTGCCAAATATCAATCACTGACTGCCTTCTGGTGTTAAAGTTTGTTCTTTTTAACTTTTTCGTAAATGTGGAACAAGTTTCTTGTTTATCAATCACTACTTACTTCGATTTATCCTACACTTGCTGCTACTTCGCTGCTACAGCCACTGCCAAGGCTGCCTGGGATGCTTTTCACATTGCATATATATGCCAACAAATCCCAAACAAGAATCTTTAGTATGCCAACATATCTAAAATATAATTGCCGACAATGTTTTGATCCTGTCAAAAATAAAGTCTATTTATCAACGGATGTAATATGTTTGGAAGACACCACTACAAGAAATAGAAGTAAGGTTTTCAGTGACTACTTTCTGTGGCGACCTCTTAGTTGCCACCAAAGTAAGTGCCGAGTTGCCACGGATTCAGCAGCGAACTATATGTCGCTGGTTGGAATAGGCGACCTACCTTATATATTTTTTGTGGGGCATTTGTTTACATTTGTGGTGACTAGGTCACCATAAAAACTAATTTGTTTTATTAGAGTCGCCACAAAAAGTAAACAAATGATTGCTACAAAATTAAGGTAGGTCGCTACTCAAAATGTTAACATATAGTTTCCCTGAAGCCATCACTTATTATGACGATTCCGCACTCACCTTTGGTGGCGACTAAAGTGGTGCCGTAGAAAGTCGTAACTGAAACCTTATTTCCTGTAGTGACCTATCCTTAAAATATTTTCTCCAGTTTCGAAGTTAAACAGATAGATGATACTGGTTGGAAACTTCCCCCCATAGTCAACACATAAAAGATAAAAAATCCGTTTGCTCCCCTAGCTTGGTACACCGAGCTCAAAATCTTTTTGAGCAAGTTGAACATGTCAACAAGTTGAACAAAGCGATCAATTGCTTGAAAGCCGAGCGAGGTTGAAGACAGGTTCAAAGTGGGTTCAGTTCTAGCTTCAACCAATTTGACGATAATGAAAATTTTTTTTATAAAAAAAGAAAAGAAGAAAAACTATATCGGTGCCAAATTTCAACCATATATTTTCCATATTCTTGCTGCTGTATCTTTAAAAACATTCTTGTTGTTGCATCTTTCAACATTCTAAGCTTCTGTTTATACATAACGTCCTTTGTGTCGATCTCAGACGCGTGAGTGTTCAACAATTAAAATAATGTATGTCTATTCAACTATTCTTGTGTGTGTTAATAACAAATTTGTGAAATTAATAAATTTGTATATATTCATGATTAAATCTGTTCAATGTTTTGCGGCATTTGCGTGAAAGGTGAGATGTCATAAAATGGGTTGAATAATGATTTTTTTAAAATAGATCAAATATCGATAAAATCTATATTATCCACTTAAAAATTAGATACTTAATTAATGGATAACCAATGAGCTTACTTTTACATTTGTAAAACTCAAATTTGGGAGATTAAAAATTCTCCCAAATATGATCACATTCAAGAAGTCATGGATAATACGTGGTATCCATATTATCCACCGGTTAATCAATTTTTTATCTGTATGAAATATGATTGAAAAGAAGTGGTATTATAAATACCCTTATAGTAAACCCTTTTTTACATAATTCTTCAGAAGCAAGATTTCGTACTCATTTCACAACTAAACACAAGAAAGCTTCCAACAGGTATTTATTCCCTTTTACATTAGCCTAAATAAATTGTACACTTAAATAGATCTTTGTTAAAAAAATTTGTTTTTGTTTCTGTTTCTGTTGCATGTTTAGAACATTATTATGCAATCTTCCATTATTGGAATTGAACATATTCTCACAGTACTGGTTGACGGCTTGACACTTTTGGTTAGGAAATCATAACATAAATTAGTGATATTATATTACTCAGAAACAAAAAAATGAAAGGGTAGTTTGTTTGAGAATTGTTTGAATTACATCATTTTATTCCTGTGTGCGTTTTAGAACATATTGCATGGAGAACATGGAACTAGACCGGCCCCTAGAGTAAATGAATACCTAGACATTTAGTCAAAAGAGTATTTCTTTTGTTTCGTCAAAGGTCTGGATTAGCTTTTGTTAGGGAGCGCTACTTTTCAGTGCGAATCCGTATTTAGTCGGATGACCTCAATGTGTGTACCAGACACTAGGTGGAAATCCAAAGAAAAGATATCCTCCATTCGATTATTCTGATGCTTTAGGGTTACCGATGGTCAATTTTACCAATATTTGAAGCTAAATCACAATAAATTTACTGAATTTTTCAATTCAGATATTTAGCAGTTACACAAAAGCACTATAAATTAGAAAAATTAATCTATCTAAGTTAATGTTTTAAAAGGCAGGGGTGCAAGGCGAAACCTTTTACATAGTGTGGAGTGGGGAAAATAAGCCTAGAGACATGATGCATAAGTCCACTGAATATTTTGAATTTTACTACTGTATTATATATTAATGACAGATATTATAAAGTGCAGATTTCATGGGTGGCCAGTGTTCAAAAGAGTCCAAAACTGGCGGATATTCAGGCAATCAGCAGTCACAATATACTCAATCTAGCTACAATTATCTGCCGCCACCTCCTGAATCAAGGAAAAGGCTGCAGAGGAAATATTCAAAGATCAATGATGACTACAACAGCTTAGAGCAGGTTACTGATGCGCTTGCACGTGCTGGGCTTGAGTCTTCAAACTTAATTGTTGGGATCCATTTTACCAAGAGCAATGAGTGGAGTGGTGCAAGGTCATTTCAAGGGAAAAGTTTGCATCACGTCGGGGATAATCAGCAAAATCCATATGAACAGGCAATATCTATAATTGGAAGAACACTATCAGAATTTGATGAGGACAACTTGATTCCTTGTTTTGGATTTGGTGATGTCTCGACGAGTGACCAACACATCTTCAGTTTCTATCCTGATGGGAAATTCTGTAATGGATTCGAGCAAGTACTGAGTCGATATAGACAATTAGTTCCTCAATTATGCCTTTCAGGACCTACATCGTTCCCTCCTATTATTGAAATGGCAATTAGTATTGTGGAGCGAAGTGGTGGCCAGTACCATGTTTTATGATAATCGGGGATGGACAGGTTGGGAACGGAAACGTTACAAGAGATGCGCGTGACAGATTAAACCCTCAAGAGAAGAGAACAATTGAAGCAATTGTGAAACCAAGTAAATACGCCTTGTCTATTGTTGTAGTTGGGGTTGGAGACAGGCCATGGGACATGATAAGGGAATTCGATGACAATATACCTGCTCGAGCCTTTGACAGTTTCCAGTTTGTTAATTTTACGGAAATCATGTCAAAAAATGCAGACAGGTCCAGGAAAGAAGCAGAGTTTGCATTGGCAGCATTGATGGAAATACCTTCTCAGTACAAGACAACTCTGGAGCTGAACATTTTGGGTGCTCGTCGAGGGCTGGAAACTAACACGATTCCTCTTCCCCCTCCTCCCTTTGGTGCAATTTAGTGCCACTTTTCTTTCTGTTGTTAAACGTTGTTTTTTTAACTTTTCTTTCATTGGGGAGTAAGTTTCTGGTTTATCTTCTTTCTGTAGTTGAAGTTTGTTTTTCTCACTTGTTTCTGGTCTTTTTGTTTTATGAGCCAATCTATCTTGTTAATTTGTGAGTATAGAACAGAGAGAATTGTGAGTTATGGCTGTCTTGTTATGAATACTACAGTCAAACCTCTTTATAACAGCTTTGTTTGTTCTGCATCTTCTTTAGGTGTATAAACAAAAATTATCCAAAAATGTCGGATTCTAAAATAACTTGCCTTTTATAGTAAAATGATGTTATATCGGTGACGTTATAAAAATGTTCTAATTGTACCAAGTTACTATGAAGCATGTTGTAGTAAGAAAACTAGGTATCCATATAGCTGCATAATACCTTCTGTTTGAAGGATATTATGCAGGGCATGTTTTTTGAGTTGGCTGCTATTTTTGGAGACTGGTATATTATTGGTTTATAGAGTAGAGTTGTTACTTCAATAAATTTTCTAGTACAAATAGAGAAAGTTGCTCTTATAAATTTATGTTCTCTTTATTGCTTTTCTTATTCCTATGTGAAATATATTCGGTCATTTCGTGTTGGTTGTGTCCTACAACAAAGTAAAATGTTCATAGCTTTCATTACAACAACAACATACATAGTGTGATCCCACAAGTGTAGCTAAAAGAGTTTCCTTTCTTACTTGATTGCGACGGAGAATCAGGGCATCAGATGGAGGGACTCAGAGCGAAGAACTGTTGTTCAGTGGAGCGTGCGGCCGTTATGCTCATTTCTAATTTATTGAAGTTACAGGTGAAGCTGACTTCCTACTGTAGTCCCTTGGACCTTAGCCTCTTAAGAGTTGGGTTCTAAATTCTAGTGGTGGGCTCTTGATCACCTGGACCCAGCTTTGGTAAAAGTGGTGATCTGGTTGTCTAAAAAAATAAATCCTTTGTATATACATTTGAACCACCGTTAGTCATATTGCTCTTTATCGAGAAATCGAAAAAGCTATACAGGGGTTTTTTCGGGTGAGCCGGTGTTAGATGGTGAATGAGAGATAGAGGAGCGCAATCTTCTAGGCCAATGAGTAGATCAGTGGTTGCGATGGCTCTCTTGGTATCACACTTCCAACCTTCCACTACCGGGCAGGTGTCAGACTCTTTTGGCGGCCGCAGAGACGGCGAAAAAGCAACGGATGATACGTACTTGGAAATAAGCAGATCATAGATAAGTTTTTTCACGCCTCGACTCTCCCTCGAAGCAACAGGTACTTGATTGGGGCGGGGCGGTTTGGTTTCAAGGTCCTCGCAGCAGGAAGAAGCAGTTGTCGTTTGAAAGTAAAGACTCTTGTTTTACGAATCCTACAACTTTCTTTACTAACTTGGAAGGGTGGGGTGTACGACCTTATCCCTAGGTCGTGTGAGGTAAAGAGAGTATTTTCAATTTACTCATTTAACGCATGTTCTACTCATATTAAATGTTCACATCAAAACTAATAAATGTATGACATACATTCTTTTGTTAAATTAATATAGTTAATTCTTTGTCTCTAAAAGGTGCTATTTTGTTCTCAGAGGTGACTGGACTACACCAAGAGGTACCTATCTTATGTAACTTTGCCTACAGTTTTATTTCCATACCAGAGGAAATGAGTTTCGAACTCATGATACAATCTTCTTGTATATCGATTTAGCAAATACGTATCTTAAGCAGTTTGATCATACCTCCAAGTTGTTGATTGCAATGAAGTTGGAAGTGTCAGGTTTGGCTGGTCCCTCGAACGACTATCTGATTTTATCAATTACATCCTCTTTTCCCTTTGTGGTTGGCCCCAAGTTTTGTGAGGTGGTGTTTCCAATTACACTTTTCTAGAGAAAGGAAGAAAATTAGTAGGCGTTTGGACATAAAAATTGTAATTTTTGAAAAAAAAAATAGCATTTGAAGTTAAGTTGAAAAATGATATTTAGAATTTAAAATTATGTTTGGACATATATTTCACTTGAACAAATATTACAGTTTTGTGAGTAGGGAAAAGAACTGAAAAACCTTGCAAAAATTTGTTACAATTATTAGTGATGTTAGTTGTCGTTGTTAGTACTTAGTTGAGAAAATTAGAGTTAGTTACACAGCTAACAGTTAGTTACATTGTAGAAGCTTCCGGAAGTTAGTTGAAGTTACAAAATTAGTAAGGAAGTTTGTTGCAGTTTGTTAGACTATTGAGCTGAGATCTTCAATATATAGAGTGTAATATGTATATTGGATTTATTCATGAAAATATCATTCTACTCTTACTCTTAAACTCTTCTCAAGCTAAATTCTCGGTACTACCTGACTTTAGTTCATTATTCTATGAAATCCTTACATTTCCTAGATCAAATTATCTCTTTGATTGCACTGTGTGCATCAATTGGTAGTAGAGCAACATGATTGTCGGCTTCATATCATGACCAAAAACAGTGAATTTGTGACTAGAAATAGAAGCCAGGAGCAACAATCAGAAGATATGGGAGAAAAACTTGTACAGATCTAGTTGCAGTTACAAAAGCTCATGGAGGGAATGTCGAGCATGAATGAGCGCAATTTAGTGGCGGATAAGGAGATTCGCGAGATGCGACAACCATTAACAATCTCAACAGAAAAGGCAATGGAACTGAAGCTCGACGAACTGAATCTTCATCAGAAGACAGAGATGGTTCTGTGGAGGTTATACCTAAATGAAGGATAAGAGAAAATCAAGGAAATCAAACAACTGCTGGTAATTTCTTCACTAGATGCTCGAGGTTAGAATTTCTTAAATTCTCTAGCCATGATTTGAAGACTTGGTTGTATAAGGTGGATTAGTTTTTTTGCCATGGATGAAGTTCCATTTGATCATAGAGTTAAGGTTACTTGAATCCATTTGGAAGGAGAGGCTATTGCTTGGCATAGGGCATATATCAAAGCTACAAACTCAGTGATCGATCCTACTTGGACTGAGTATGTAATATCTTTGAATGAGAGGTTTGGAGAATAATTTGAAGATCACATGGAATCTCTTAGAATTTGGTGCAAACTGGTAGTGTGAGAGAATACCAAGCTGAGTTTGATAGGTTATTGATTGGGGTGAATCTTTCCAATGAGAATACTGTTAGTTGTTTCTTAGGAGGTTTGAAACCTGAGTTTAACAAAGCAGTAAAGGTCCAAGCCCAAGAACACTAATTCAAGCCTACAAGATTGCAAGACTGCAAGAGGAAGTGTTTGAAGCTCAAGCAAAGACTTGGGGTCCGAAACTTGTGAGCAAGTCAGCTTAGAGTGGTTTTCTACCTACTCCAAAGCATTATAAGCCACATAATTTTCACAAACCCGCTAGTCCTCAACCTGCATCCAAGAAGCCAATTGAATCACAACAGAATAGACCTAATAGAATTCCAGGGAGAAGGTTAACTGCAGCAGAAATGGTAATAAGAGGGCTAATGGTCTTTGTTTTTTCTGTGATGAGAAGTATGTCCAAGGACATCAATGTAACTCAAATAGGTAGATCTATATGGTGGAGGTTGTTGATGAAGAGATAGTTGTAAATGAGGCAGGAGAGGGTTCTCTGGAGGAAATTATGGAGGGGACAAATGAACTATTGACTATATCACTGCAAGCCTTTACTGGTGTAACAGGCTATTAGACCATTAGCGTTACTGGATATCATGAGAAGAGACCTCTGCAAGTTCTTATTGACACTGGGGGTACACATAACTTTATTGATCAAGACATAACCAAGAAGTTGGGGTGTCAAGCAAGCAGCATTATGGCCTAGTCAGTAAGTGTAGCTGATGGAAGGAAGGTGCAGATAACCTCAGTCTGCAGAAATCTTCTATGGCTCTTACAAGGTACCACCTTCAGTTTTGATTTCTTGCTATTACCATTGGGGAATGTAGATATTATTTTAGGAATACAATGGCTAAATAACTTGGGTAGAATCCTATTTGACTTCAAAAATAGGACCATTGAGTTCATGTATCAAGGTAAAAAGCATGTTCTAAGAGGGGCAACTAATCAACTGAAGTCAACTAAAGCTAAGACTGTTAATAAAATTAAAGAAAGAAGTACTCAATTATTTATTCTAACTGTAACAACTGGTGAAGAGGAAGGTACTTCTTGCCATAATATTCAGGCTGCACAAGGAGAAGTAGTTGCTCTTGAACTGTCTGAGTTGATTGAGCAGTATGCCAGCATCTTTGTTGTGCCTAGCACTCTCCCACCTCACATAGGTGATTTTGATCATAGAATACCCTTGGTTGAAGGGGCCAATCTAGTCAACAAAAGACCCTATAGGTATCCTACGGTCAATAAGGATATCATAGAGAAGTTAGTATAAGAGATGTTAGATCAAGCAGTCATACAACATAGCACAAGTCCATATGCATCTCCAGTTGTGTCGGTTGGGAAAAAAGATGAGAGCTGGAGGTTATGTATTGATTACAGGGAATTGAATCAACTTACTATTAAAGATACGTTTCTTATACCCATTATAGAAGACTTGTTGGATGAACTGAGAGGGGCTGTGGTGTTTTCTAAGATTGATCTTAGAGCAGGATATCATTAGTTAAGAATGGATGAAGGTGATGCTCATAAAACAGCTTTTAAAACTCATGAGGGTTATGATGAATTTTTGGTTATGCCATTTGACCTAACTAATGCTCCATCTTCCTTTCAAAATCCCATGAATTCAATTTTCAAACCCTTGCTCAGGAAGACAATATTAGTTTTCTTTGATGATATTATAATATATAGCAAGTGTATGTCTGATCATATTGCACATGTGAAAGCTGTCTTTGAACTAATGCACAAATTCCAATTGTATGCTAAGATGTCTAAGTATGCATTTGGAGTTTCTAAGATGGAGTATCTAGGCCATTTTATCAGCCAAGAAGGGGTCTTTACAAATCCTAAGAAAATTGCAACAGTAGAACAGTGGCCTATTCCTACTAATGTCAAACAGTTGAGAGGCTTCCTAGGTCTTGCTGGATATTATAGGAGGCTTATATAGGGCTACGAAGCCATTTGCAGGCCATTGCATGACCTACTCAAGAAAGATAGTTACACATGGAATTCTGAAGCCACTGCAGCTTTTGGTAAGCTAAAACAAGATTGATCTCTGCCCTTGTGTTGGCAATGCCTGACTTCTCAATGCCCTTCTTGGTGGAGACTGATGCAAGTGGTAAAGGAATAAGAGTTGTACTCATGCAACAAGCGCATCTCATATCCTACATCAACAAATCGTTGGCACCTAGGCACCAGGCAATGTCTGTTTATGATAGGAAACTATTAGCTCTTATATTTATTGTCACTAAATTGTCACAATTATCTCTTGAGAAGACCATTTATAGTAAAGACTGATCAGAAAGCTTTAAAACACTTATTGGAGCAACATATCCATACTGACTTTCAAATAACTGGCATTTCAAAATTGATGGATTTTGATTTCTTGATTGAGTACAAGAAGGGGCTGAAAATATAGTTGTTGATGCATTATCAAGGAAACCAAATTCTGAATTATTAGCCATCTCTTTATTATTTCCTAATGATTCACTATACGATCAGATAAAAGCAACTTGGACTTCTGATGATCATCTACAGGAGTTGATTGCCAAGCTACATAACCAGCCTTATAAATCATTCAACAGGTGCAATGAGAAATTAAGGTGGAAAGGTAGATTGGTGGTAGGTGCTGACCAGCAACTCAGAAAAACCATCATTGGTTTATGGCATTCTACTACACAGGTTGGAAACTCTTATATGGATGCTATGTTAAAGAGATTGCAAGCTCTTTTATACTGGAAATCAATGGCTGCAGATATAAGGGACTTCATTAACAAGTGTTATATATGCCAAAGGTAAAAGTATGATGCTGCTTATCCTGGGTTGATACAGCCACTCCCTATTCCTGATGGAGTATGGACTGACATCTGCTTAGATTTTATTGAAGGCTTGCCTAAATCTCATGGCAAGGATGTTATTCTGGTTTGTGGATCGACTCAGTAAGTATGGGCATTTTATGAGCCTGCAACATCCATACACTGCTCAGAAGTTGGCCTAATCCTTCCTAGATAATGTTTACAAACTACATAGATGGCTTGTTATAATCGCAAGTGATAGGAATCTGGTGTTTCTCATCAAATTTTGGCAGGAATTGTTTGCTTTGCAAGGGGTTCAGCTACAGAGTTCTACCTCATATCACCCTTAGACTGATGGGCGAATTGAAGTTTTAAACAACACATTAGAGACCTATCTCAGGTGCTTTTGTTCTGATAGTCTTCATGATTGGCCTAAGTACTTGCCATTAGCCGAATGGTGGTATAACACCACATATCACACTGCTATTAAGTGCAGTCCTTATGAGGTATTATATGGTCAAAATCCACCACTCCATCTCCCTTATCAAGCTGGAGAAGCTGCATTAGAGATGGTTGATAGATCATTAGCTGCTAGAGAAGCTATGGTTCAGCTACTGAAGTTCCACATTTTGAGAACAGAATAGAGAATGAAGGACTTAGCTAAAAAACATAGGTCTGATAGAAGCTTCGAAGTAGGGGATTAGGTGTATCTCAAATTACAACCATACAGACAAGTTTCAGTTGGCACTAGGCCATTCAACTAGTTAGCTCCCAAGTATTATGGCCCCTATCCTATTGATGCTAAGGTTGGAGTTGTTGCTTACAAGATCCTGCTACCTCCTGATGTCTTGATCCATCACACATTCCATGTATCTCAACTAAAAAAGTACCATGAAGTTCCTGCTGTCATCAATCATCCTCCTTTATTTCATCTCTCTAGTCCCTATTGTGCAATGCCTGAAGAAGTCCTAGAAAGAAGAATCGTGAAGAAGGGTAACAAAGTTGTCATGCAAGTGCTGGTGAAATGGACAGAATTCGAGGGTGCCTAATACCTTCCCTCGGGTTAATAGAATTCCTTACTCAGAATTTCTGGTTTGCAGACTTCACAAGGAAAGTCGAAATCTTCCTCGATTTGGGAACTAAAAATAAACCGGTGGCTTGGAACACCAATCAATATTCCAAGTGGCAACTCTGAAAATGAAATTAAATAAATAAACCCATTTCGAATAATGTCACTTTAATTGGATACTCCTCGGGGGTGTACAAAAGGAGGTGTGATAGCTCTGGCGACTCTGCTTGGGAATGAACCCAGAATCTCTGGTTCAGGGTTCAAGAATTCGAGCTTAGAATAACTGTTATGCTTGGTTTGTATTATTATCTGATTTTATTACATGTTGAGCCTAATGTGCTAAATACCGCCTTTTACTGCTTTGATATTATTTGAACTGTATATAAAACTGTTGCGAACCCTTCTCTTCTTATCTTTGGAGATGTGCACGCTGGCCGTGATTCCCTATTCTGTTAGTGTCATACCTTAAATAAGAAATAGGCCGGACAAGTTACAAAGCCGGGTGGCCTTTTGATACCCTGTATGTAGCCTCCTCCTCGACTCGAGTTGTCCGCTTGGGTATATAAGTCTAGAACAATACCCAGGTTTTCAGCTTAGAATAACATAACCTCATACCGGATCCGTAGTAGGAACGTTTATTTGCATTATATGCATTTGACTTTGGAGACTCAACACAGGGGTTGGGTCCGTCTAGGAAAGGTGACCCCAAAATCAAAGACCATCTTGATGCATACTTTACGTGCTACTTGTGCATTTATTTGACTCGGTTTGCGTGTTGACCGGCTGTTAGAATAAAATTAAAAAAAAAGAAAAAAAAGTGAAATTAGGTATGAGAAGATTGAGAGTTGATTACCTGTTTTTCGAAAAACCTGGTGTCCAAAATAAGACGAAACTCTGCCAAAATTTTTGAAAAACAAATATAGAAAAGAAAAATTGATTTCAAAAAAAAATTCCACGTCTTTTCTCCATTTTTATTATGTTGAAACTGCCCGAACTACGAAAGTCTGATTCTCACCGAATGTAAGATACATAGGCAAACCTTATCGGTTCCGACCCCCAATTTTTTAAAATTTCTTTTGGAAAATTCAAAAAGACAAAGAAAATGGAAAAAGGGGAAAATCAAAAATCGAAAAAAAAGAAGAGAAAATCGAAAAAGAAAAAAAAAAGAATTTTTGAAAGAAATTGAAGTCCAAAATATTTTGCTTGTGACGACCCAAAGGGTCATCACTTGTTTTTAGATTGAATTCAGTGTTTCGAGGCTTAAAAACCTCCTTTTTACTTCACCTCGATTTGCATGTGCAGTCAGTATAATTTTTCAGAACGTAAACAAAAACTAACGAGAAGAACAAAAGTAAGATACAAAAGAACATTATCCTAACTAATCACCCATGATCTGCTCACCCCAATCCCTCATTTCCCTAACTCCCTAACTCTCCCC